>JBBPBX010001574.1:0-22146 GCA_038048925.1 Garcialebias charrua | reverse complement strand
TGGGGCCCCAGGCAAACCTTTGTAAAGGGGCCCTCCCCCAAGTCAGCCTAAATGTACCATTTGGCCCTGCCCTGAAGGTCAAAGATTTTCATGTTCGTACTCTAATACTGGGAACTAGACAAAAAAACAAAACTTTTTTTTTCTACTTTAATAAGATGCAACTATCCTTTAAAGTCTTTTTGCAAAACATGTTTTATTATTGCAATAAAGGCTCTAAATCAAGTCTTACACCAAAATTCAACAACACTAAATAAACACAAACGAATATAAAGGGTAGATGTGAGCAATACAGTAGACATATATTTTCCTAAATTAGAAGATTTTCACAACTTTAATTCTTTTAATGTTATATTACATATTCTGTAACAGGGAACAGTTGTTAGATCAATGTGAAAAAGTGAGTGTGTGTAGTTGAGATGTGGTACTTTGAGATGAATTCACACACTGGCTCGATATGAACAGCAAGATGTCCAGGCATGAGTCTCTTGGCCATAGTGCTGGATCATCTGCCAAATCACGACCACCAGAGAGTGAAGGGACTTCTTGACTCACAGCAGGCTAAAAGGAAAAAGAAAACATTATTACATTTAATACATGTGAAGGCTCTAATTTATCCAAGTTTCCATAATTAAGACTGAAAGTTTTGACTTCTTTTTAAACCTTAAGACTTACACAGACTTTAAAGGTGCTATGTGTAACTTTCTGTAGAGTGCAGAACTTAGAAATATTTTCAACAGGCAAAGCATTCTGATCCCTCCCCCTCAGAGCCATATATGGCTCTGCTCCCCCTTGCTCTGCTGAAATTCAAATTCAAGCTCTGTTTTTATTGGCTGGTTACAAACTCTGTTTTTATTGGCTGGTTAACGGCGGGTCACTCTGTGTTTTTAGTGTTTTTATAAATGCTGATAGAGAAGCAAGGGGACTATAGTTTTTTTCAGAGATTACTTTGTCTAACATCAGTCTGTCAGTAGATAGTGACAGAGTGAAGAAATATGTTAAAAATGTATTGTTAGAAAAGTTACAGACTGCATTACAAAGTTACATAGTGCAGCTTTAAACTAAATGACTCAAATAATGTCACTTTTCATTTATATCAATTTTTTACATTTTAGATAACAATTTAATTTAGTAATCCTAGCCTTTTGATTCTGTTGTTTTAAACTAACAGTGGCATTTCTGTCCAAAGCAAACTAGTCATTATTAAAAAACACGTTTTTGCATTACTCTGAAAGCTATAAGTTGTGCTTTGTAATGTAATTAATGGAGGGAATATGGACCAAATAACAAAACAACAATAGTCTGATGAGGTTTCAACAGTCAAATATTTTGTAAAATGGTTGAGAAAAAAATTAATAGATAACTGTGGAATATTTTAGATCTATTCCATTCAATGTATAGTCCGTACATTTTAATTATATAATAAACAAGCAGGGTAGGGAGGGAGCTTAAGTAGGTAAAATATTAAATCCCCTCTATCCCTACTCGTTTAAGTCAGAAGATTTAGGCCGAATATCTTTTAATATTTTGATACAGAAAGAAAACATGAAAATAGTGGTTGTCTCAGCTGATTACTGTCGGGATTTCTTTTACCCAACCTACAAAATAATTCCTAAAACTCTTACCTCATCTTCATCTCTGCCTCGGCGGCATTTACTTCTTCCTGTATCCTGTCGGTTCCCCCCACACTTATAGGCCGCCCGTCATTATCAGCAGTTGATGAAGTTTTAGACCCATTAAAAAACGTTGTCAAATTTGTTAGTGTAGAAACATAAGTTTTGTTTTTTTTCACGCTTTTTACGTTTTTCCGCTCCGCTTTCGTACCTTCGCTTCATCGTTTTTCTTCTCCTCTGTCTTCCCGCTCAAGCATACAACACTTCCTGGATGTTTGGGTGATATCATGATGGAATAGTCCATTTTAGTAGGGGGGGAGCAGAAATCGACCTCATGTATTGCGTTTTTAATGATCGTTTTCATCGTAACTATAATTATTTTTTATGTTAAACGTACATTAACAAGCAGGAGCAATGTTAGGGATGTAGGTGACTGGCCGGGGCGGGGCCCATGCTGATTGGGTGCCCCAGGCAACCGCCTCTTTTGCCTTAATGGTACATCCGCGTCTGCACTCGCAACAACATGTTCTCACTCCCTACTCGTCATATATTGATGCTTGGGCTCAGGGTCTCTCTGCGTCACATACTTGACGCATCGGGTCACCCCTACTCGTCATTAATTGGTTTGTTTGGGGTTCGACGGTCAAATAAAAAGGGAATGGTTAAGTTTAGGGTTTGTTATAAGGTTAGGCCTAAGGTTTACATTTTGAGAGAAGAATGCATCCTGTTGCTAAAAAATAAGTAGATATAAAAGTGCTTCACTATCCAAACCAGAAGACAATGGACCTTACCAAGCTCCGCCCACAGGGCCGCGTTTCATTGGCTAATACCCATAACAGTCACAGCGCAGCTTCCACGTGCGTGCCGGTCTCACAAAACAAACGCTACGGTAGCGTTTGTGAGACCGGCACCACATGCTACTTACATTGCTAGCTAGCATACGTGCAGATTTTTTCTGCGTCAGGGCTGGAAAAATTGTCCTCCACCGTCAGTGGGGTATCTGTACAGGAGATGTCAGGTACCCTGACCGTATTTGTGGAAGTAAAATTCACCGTTTCCCTATATGTGAAACTGAATGCCTTGCTTGGATCAAAGCTTGTGCACGACCACAAAACTGAACAATTATTCCTTTCACCAGCAGAGAAGGGTTGACCTGCTTTTGAAACCTGCTAGTTAACAACACGCGGTCACGATGAGAGAAAGCCACAGTTCACTGAACGTCCTGGAAGTTGGGAAGAAACAGCTCCGCTAACCCCACATGAGCTAGCTAACGCAACGAGCTCTACTGTCGATTTCACCTAAAACTGCACAAAATCGTGACACGAAGGCTGGATTTTAACTAACACACCAGACGGCTGAGCTCGTTTGCCCTCACAAAAGTCGCTGTCGGCGTGTTTAGCAGCTAAAGCAGCAACGGCTAACCAACCACTTAAGGAATGAATGGAGATTACAGTTAGCATTAGCTTTGCGACCAAGGCACACAAACTTTTGCCAACAATAGAAATCGCTGATTTCAAAAGTAACCCTCAAAACCATGAATGCCTGACTTACCCAGCCTTGCAGGACAATAGGCATCAGTGATCCTGTCCACAGCTGTAATAATGCTGAGCCTGAGCGTGTGAGGAGCTGCTGTTTTCCCCATCAGACGGTAGCATTTGCGGTGACGCGCACGCTGTTTGGAGGCATCGCGTGGATCAAACAACTTGATAACGTCCACAAAAAAAAATAACATGAACTTGTTGGTTCCCCTGTCCATTGTCATGGCTGATATTTTGTTGGAATCTGGCAGAAATGATACACTATTCGACTCAAAAATACCCTGCAGTCAGTCGACGCCATGTTTTCTATTGACAACAAAGCTGCGCTTGGGAGACGGGCAGCCATCTTGGAGCTTAGGGGGCGTTTCTGGGCGGAGCTTGGTAAGGTCCATATCACAGTACTGTATAACATTCAATGATATTACCCTGCACACCAAATAATGATGACAAGGGACGACCCGACGCATCAAGTATGTGACGCGGAGGGATCCTGATTCCAAACAAAATATGATGAGTAGGGAGTGAGAATGAGTTGACTCGGGGGGAGGGATGTGTGCCAAGGACGACCAGAGACGAATCCAGAATCCTGAAATGATGTCAGAATGTTTATTCAGCTGTGCTCCTTTGAAAAGTCCATGGAAATTCCTCAGCAGCGGTTCCGGTTTCAACCGAATGGCAGCATAAGAAGAGTACTACTCCTTAAAGATTTCAATAAAACTCCTGCAACCAGTTCAAAGCCACGAAAGACTTAACTACAAGATAGCAAACGCAGGACGAGATGGACACAAGAGAGAGAAGTAAGAAAAATGCTCCAAACATGTCTGACGGCGACGACGAACCGCAGCACAAGGATAGCCATGCTAATGCTAAAGACGGAACCGGAAAAACAAAAGGTAAAGACAAACCTAAAGTTAATCTCGAAATGATTCTTCAAGAAATGCAAGAATTCAGACAAGAAAACAAACAACAGTTGGACGTTTTAAAAGAAGATATGAATAAAGCGACCCAAAGAATTGACGAAGCCGAGGAGCGCATCGTAGCTGCAGAAACAAAGCTAGATGCGGTTGTGCTAGCAGTGAGAAGCATGCTAAAAACACAGATTCAAAACGAAGACAAGCTGGCTGACCAAGAAGCAAGAGCAAGGAGAACGAATATACGGATTTTTAACATACCGGCGGACGAGGAGCAAGGCAGCTTGATGGTTGACTATGTAGAAAAACTCCTCCGAGAGAAGCTGGACTTTCCTGAAACCCATGAACTCAGCATAGAGAGAGCGCACAGAGCACTAGCGCCAAAACCAACGGGAACAGCAAAACCGAGATCGATTGTGGTACAATTCCTCCGGTACCGTACAAAGGAGGAAATACTGAGAAAAGCATGGGAGAATAAGGAAATCTACATCAATAATCAGAGGGTGTACTTCGACCACGACTATCTCACTGCAATTCTAAACAGCCGCAAAGAATACAACGAAGCGAAGAGGGTGCTGAGGGAAAAGAAGATCCGGTTTCAGACTCCATACCCAGCCAAGCTCCGTGTCTTCTACAAGAATGAAACACGCATGTATCAAACAGCGCAAGAGGCAACAAAGGATATGCATGACCGAGGTTTTGCAGTCCAGGTGATTCCACCGCGTCAAGACCTGAAGAAGCAACTGGAGGGGGAATTGTGGAAAGTCGTCGGGAGAGAGAGGAGCACCCAGCAGGAGCAGCCCATCGAACAAACTGGTGCCATATCCAAACTGCAGGCTTTCAGAAGACAGCCCCCAGAATGAAAAAAGCAGAAAAAAACACACACTAGAACTAATATACTCTCTGTTTCCTCACACTTCAGTAATAATTAGGAGGACCTGGGGCCTCATGTATGAATGGTGCGTACGCACAAAAACCTTGCATACGCCATTTTCCACGCAAAGCTCCGTATGTATCAAAACAGAACTGAACGTGGAAATGTGCGCAGCTCCACGCCAACTCCAGGGCTGGCGTACGCACGTTTCTGTGGTTTTGGTTCCATTGTCGACACTTAGAGGTGATTCTGAGAAACTGTTCATGATGTGAAAATCATTATTGTTCACACCAAACACACATGATTAACAATTATTACATCCACATGGACGCAATTAGAATATAACCTGCAAAAGATATAAAAAACAGAAAGACTGAATAGTCTTGCACAGCTTAAATTCTTGTTTTTTGTTTATTTTTAGCTGTTTTAGCCTTTAGCAGTTGAAGAACGTGATGCATGATGGGACAAGACGACATTCCTCTGGTGCAGGGCATATTTAAATGAAAACCTGCAATAAATATAAAAAACAGAAAGACTGAATAGTCTTGCACAGCTTAAATTCTTGTTTTTTGTTTATTTTTAGCTGTTTTAGCAGTTGAAGGACGTGATGCATGATGGGACAAGATGACATTCCTCTGGTGCAGGGCATATTTAAATGAATTTGCATATTTATATGGAGGCGTGTCAAAGGCGGAGTCGGCCACTCTCTCATGTGCGCTCAATTCCACGTTGATTGTGATGTACAAAAGCAATGTGCGTGGATTCCGGCGTACGCACAGTTTGATACATCTGGATTTTTTTGTGCGTACGCCGTTTTCTGGATTTGACCGTACGTCACGTTTCAGTAAGAAGTCCACGCAAGACGATACACAGCTTTACTAAAACTTGCTTCTTCCATCTACGAAACATCTCCAGACTTCGCCCATCCCTAACTTTTTCCGATGCTGAGAAGCTCGTCCATGCTTTTGTCTCCTCCAGGCTCGACTACTGCAACTCCCTGTTTATTGGAATCCCTGCCAAAAACCTACAAAAACTTCAATATATTCAAAACAGTGCAGCAAGGATCTTGTTGAGAGTTCGTAAATTTGAACATATTACGCCCATTCTCCATAACCTTCATTGGCTTCCTGTCGCCTACAGAATTCAGTACAAAACTGCTCTCATTACACATCAATGCTTACATGGAGCTTCACCAGATTATCTGAAGGATATTCTTATTCCATACTCATCCACCCGGTCGCTGCGGTCACAGAACAGTAATCTCCTTCACATTCCGAGAACCAAATTAAGGACCATGGGAGACCGGGCTTTCAGTGTGGCTGCCCCCCACCTGTGGAACTCTCTTCCTGACTGTCTGAGAGCCCCACAGTCTGTGGTTGACTTTAAGAGCGGCTTGAAGACCTTTCTTTTCAACCGAGCATACTCTACCTCCTCATGATTCTACTTTTGATCTTAGTTGATACTGTTATTGATTTTACTTGTTTTATTATTTGTTTATCCATCCATCCATCCATCCATTTTCTTCCGCTTATCCGGGGTCGGGTCGCGGGGGTAGCAGCCTAAGTAGGGAGGCCCAGACTTCCCTCTCCCCAGCCACTTGGAGCAGCTCCTCTGGGGGAATCCCAAGGCGTTCCCAGGCCAGCCGAGAAACATAGTCCCTCCAGCGTGTCCTGGGTCTTCCTCTGGGTCTCCTCCCGGTGGGACATGCCCGGAACACCTCACCAGGGAGGCGTCCAGGAGGCATCCTAACCAGATGCCCGAGCCACCTCAACTGGCTCCTCTCGATGTGGAGAAGCAGCGGCTCTACTCCGAGTCCCTCCCGGATGACTGAGCTTCTCACCCTATCTCTAAGGGAGAGTCCAGCCACCCTGCGGAGAAAACTCATTTCAGCCGCTTGTATCCGAGATCTTGTTCTTTCGGTCATAACCCAAAGCTCATGACCATAGATGAGGGTGGGAACGTAGATCGATCGGTAAATTGAGAGCTTTGCCTTTTGACTCAGCTCTCTCTTCACCACGACAGACCGGTACAGCGCCCGCTTCACTGCGGACGCTGCACCTATCCGCCTATCGATCTCACGCTCCAGTTTTCCCTCATTCGTGAACAAGATCCCGAGATACTTAAACTCCTCCACTTGGGTAAGGACCTCCTCCCCGACCCGGAGAGGGCACGCTACCCTTTTCCGGCTCAAGACCATGGCCTCGGATTTGGAGGAACTGATCCTCATCCCGGCCGCATCACATTCAGCTGCAAACCGCTCCAGCGAAAGCTGTAGATCACGAGCTGATGAAGCCAATAGGACCACATCATCTGCAAAAAACAGAGAAGCGATTCTAAGGCCACCAAAACGGATCCTCTCAACACCTTGGCTGCGCCTAGAAATTCTGTCCATAAAAGTTATAAACAGAATCGGTGACAAAGGGCAACCTTGGCGGAGTCCAACTCTCACCGGAAACGAGCCTGACTTACTGCCAGCGATTATTTGTTTTATTGACATTTAATTCTGTTGCACTTTGTAGCACTTTGAGATTTTCATTAATGAAAAGTGCGTTATAAATTGAATTCATTATTATTATTATTATTATTATTATTAAGTCTTTGTACATGAGGCCCCAGGACCATATAAAGGTATGGACACTCTTTCTAGGTTGCAAGGGAGGGCCCTTCCTCCATCACCATCAGTGAAGGACATCCCTCCATGTTCTGACCCCAACCCAGGTCAGGTAAAGGACAACCCACCTTTACTTTGGAACCCCAGGTTTTATTTTCAGATGTGTTATGTTTTTCTTTTTGTTTTTCACAGCTCATGTGACACGCTAAGTTTTTAGGAGAGCTCAGTAGCAAAATGGTGTTGAAACTACTTATTATTTATGTAAATGTTATGTGAAAGGTTGAAAGTGGCATCTTTTAATGTTAATGGCATATTAAATCCAAAAAAAAGAGCAAAAATATTAACAAAAATGAAGAGGGAGAAGATAGACATAGTTTACTTACAAGAAACACACATAAATGACCTAGAACATCAAAAACTAACCAAATATGGGTACACTAAATCATACTACTCCTCTTTCAAGGGAAAACATAAAAGAGGGGTGGCAATATTGATATCAAGTAAAGTGACTTTTGAACACAGTTTTGAACTCAAAGATGAAGAGGGCCGATATGTATTAATCAGAGGAACTATAAATGGAGAGACATATACTTTTTTCAATGTTCACGCCCCACCTGGAAGTGAAATGTTGTTTTTTACGAAAATAATGGATCTTATTGTGAATAATTCTGGAGGAACATTAATTTGTGGCGGAGACTTCAATTTTCACCTTCAACCCCTCCTAGACAGCTCCAGCCAAAAAACTATTAGTAAATATAAAGCAATTAATAAAAAATTCAATAACCAAATGCAAAATATTGGAATAATGGACATCTGGAGGGAAATGAATCCAAAAACCAGGCAATATACACACTTCTCTAACCCTTAAAGGGTATATACAAGGCTAGATTATTTTTTAATTTTTTAACAAAGATAGATCAAAAGTAATAGAAGCGGAGATAGGAACAATAGACATAAGTGATCATGCCCCAATATACTTAACAATGGCATTGGGTGAAAAACAAAGAACTATCTTATGGAGACTTAACATCAACCTTTTAAACGATACACAAATTAAAAAGAAATTATCAGAAGATATATCTAGATACATTCATGAGAATGATACTGGCGAAACATCTCCACCCTTCCTCTGGGATGCAGCCAAAGCTGTACTAAGGGGGAAAATTATAGCCATAGCAGCAGTCAAAAAGAAACAAAGACAGAAAAAACTACAAGAGTTGCAAGAAAAGTTAAAAGAGCTGGAACATAGACATGTTCAGAATAAAAGTCAACAAATATTACTAGAAATTAGAAAGATAAGAAATGATATTAATGACTTGACTACTCAGGAAATAATAAAAAATATGTTTTTCACAAAACAAAGGTATTATGAGAGTGGTGCAAAATTTTCTAAGTTATTAGCCTGGAAACTTAGGAAACAACAAGCAGATAGGACCATTTTTAAAATTCGAGACAATCATACTAATACAATAAAGACCAAACAGGAAGAAATATTATCAACCTTTGAATCTTTCTATAAAAAACTATTCTCTAAAATAACAAGGGCAGAGGAGAAGGATGTTGACTTATTTCTTAATACACTTGATCTCCCACAAATGACTGAGGAGGAAAATAATAAACTCGGGGCTGAAATAACCAAAACTGAAATACAAAATGCAATTAAGAATTTAAAGAATAATAAATCACCAGGGAATGACGGTTTCAGCTCCGAATGGCATAAAACTTTTAAAGAAGAACTCACACCGCTACTTCTAAAAACTTTCAACAGGGCACTTAAAAAGACACAGATCCCTCCGAGCTGGAAAGAAGCCATTATATCACTTATACCTAAAGAACAAAAGGACAGATTAGAATGTGGGTCATTTAGACCAATCTCAATACTCAATGTGGACTATCGTATTTACACCTTAATAATGTCAAAACGGATGGAGAATATAATACCCCATCTGATAAATAATGATCAAACAGGATTTATTAATAAAAGACAAACCCAGGATAATATTAGACGTACCCTGCAAATAATGAGCTACATACAAAAACAAAGAGATAAGGCAATGATCATCAGTCTGGATGCTGAAAAGGTATTTGACTCAGTTGATTGGTCTTATCTCTTTAAGGTGCTAAAGAAATTTAAATTAAGTGACCTAATAATAAATAATATAAAGGAACTCTATAATAAGCCGACCTCTAAAATAAAGATAAACGGTTATCTAACAGATTCACTTACACTGGAAAGAGGAGTAAGACAAGGGTGTGCTTGGTCCCCTTTACTTTTTGCCCTGTACCTGGAGCCTTTAGCTCAACATATTAGACAAACAAAAACAATCAGAGGAATTACAATTAACAAAAAAGAACACAAAATTGCATGTTATGCAGATAATATAATTTTGTTTTTAGCCGACCCAGAAAATTCAATACCAGAGTTGATGAATAGTTTAGAAACAATAGGCAATTTATCAGGTTATAAATTAAATGTAGGAAAAACAGAGACTATCTCATGAAATCCACCCAAAGAATTTAAAAAAAAAATCCCTCTTAAATGGAACACCGAATCCTTTAGATATCTAGGAGTAATACTTCATTAGGATATTAATAAAATAATGGACATAAATTACAGTCGACTCTACTCAGCTGTCAAAAAAGACCTGGGAAAATGGAATCTCATTCCACATTTGAGTCTAACTGCAAGAATAGAAACCATAAGGATGAATGCAATTTCAAGGTTTCTTTATCTTTTTCAAACGTTACCAATAACTATTCCAAACAAATATTTTATTGAATGGGACAAATATATATCTAGATTATATGGAATGGAAAAAGACCTCGCATCCGTTACAAAACATTACAATTAACAAAGGATAGAGGAGGATGAGGCCTCCCTAGTCTCAAAAACTATTTCATCTCTGCTCAAATTAGAACACTACTATACTGGTGCAATCCAGCTTATGTAGCAAAGTGGAAGGAAATAGAATGCAATTCACTCTCAGACATCCCTCTGCAGGCAATACTGGCAGACACTAAACGGCTTGATCAGATGGACGAACTGGAAAATAAATGGATTAAATCAACATTAACAACATGGAAAGAAGTTGTAAAAACAAAGAAATTAAACAAAGAAATCAAGGTATTAAATTGGATAGCATATGACAAAAGCTTTCTACCAAACAACGTTGATTCCAGATTCAAATCCTGGATCACAAAAGGTATAAAAGTCATCTTTCAGATGGTGAAAGATAATAAAATTGAAAGCTTTAATAAATTGCAAGAAAAATACAACTTGGAAAAAGAAGATTTTTATAGTAATAATAATAATAATGAATTCAATTTATACCGCACTTTTCATTAGTGAAAATCTCAAAGCGCTACACACATTGAATGCTACGCACATTCATACACCGGTAGCGGCAGACTACCATGCAAGGTGCTTTCCAGTCCTACCGGGAGCAACTCGGGGTTAAGTGTCTTGCCCAAGGACACAATGACACATGGTGTGGGGAACCGGGATTCGAACCGCCAACCTTCCGATCGGGGGACGACTGCCATTACCACTACGCCACGGCCGCCCCATAATACTGTATCTACAAGTAAGAAGTTACTACAACCAGGAAATCAAGCAAAACACAGATCAGTGCAACCCATTGATTGAATTAATAATAAAATCTTATGAATCAAAACTGCCAGATGGATTAATTTCAAAAACTTTAAAATGTTATCAAACTTTAATGTCCACTCCACACAATATATTAAAAATAAATGGGAAAAGGAATCAGGTCTTGCTCCCCATTTCATACTGATGAAGAATGGGTTCAAATATTTATAGCACAATGGAGGTGCACAAAATCCCACATGTGGAAAGAATTTGGTTGGAAATGTTTATCACGTTATTTCATCACCCCAAGTCAAGGGGTGTCCTCTACAGCAGCAAAGTGTGGACCACCTATGCAAAACATGAGAAGAACTCAACAACTTCTATCTGAGGTGACTCAGGTGTATCCTGCACACCCAGGGACAGAGTTGGGTGCCCAACACAGAGGGTATGGAACGTGTCAACATGAACAGCGTGTTCGTCATTCTCAGAGGAAGGCACCTATGGCCACGCAGAATACTGTAGATGCATGTTTCATTCCCAAGGATCTCTTATAGAAAGACCATGGAAGGGACAGGCAACGACAGCCTCAGAAGGCCTCATCTGTTATTGTTAGGGGGAGGGGGGGTTGGTTCTCCCTCTTCTCTCTTGGATGTCATTACAGGTGATGTGGAAGCAGAGTGAGAGCACAGCTGATTTCTATTAGCTCATCAGCTGTCTACAGTTCTTAAGAATGAGCCTTCCCACAAGTCTCTGGATGAGAGCCATCTGGCTGAGAGAAGAAGAAGAAGAAGAAGAAGAAGACGAAGGGAGACACCTGTGAGGAGGAACAGAGTGGAGAGAAGGAGACGGAACACACATTCAGCGAGTACAAAGTGCATTTTCAAGCGGTTTTTGGCATAATCCAGATTGTGAGTGGACTAAGATGGCTAGCAGTAGTGGGGGTAAAAAGGGATTAAATACAGGAAAACGGAATCTTGAGGTTGAAGACCGTGTTGAGATAAGGAAAAAAGTAATGATGGACAAAATGTAAAGTTATATTGAGATTTAAGGAAGGACAGGGTTTGACTGGTGTAAGCCCTATATATTCTTCAAAGGGATTGAAGAAAGCTGTTGGTGAAGTTGAACTGGCCAAAGTGTTGTGGGATGGTAACCTGCTTCTCATTTGTATAAATGATGAACAAAAGACCAAGGCTTTAAACTTACAAGCAGTATGTGGTAAAGAAGTAGTGGACAGAAAGATTGTGGGGGAAGAGAGAGGATCTAGAGGTGTTATATCAGAGATTCCTGTGGGAGAAAACTTGGAGGCATTGAAAAAGCTCATGAAAGGAGGTGAAATTACGAATATGAAACATTTACCAGCTTATAGAAATGGGGAGAAAGTAGACAGTGCATCTATCCTGTTGTGTTTCCAGGACAGAATCTTACTGGATAAGGTAATGATAGGCTACTTGTGCTTCAGTGTGAGGGCTTATGTCCCTCCACCTCTACGGTGCTATAACTGTCAAAGATATGGACATATAGCTAATGTTTGTAAGAGTAAACGTAGATGTAGTAGATGTGGAGGGGACCGTTCTTATGGTGAATGTGGAGAGAGTCCGTTGACCTGCTGCAGCTGTGGTGGAGGTCATTCTGCAGCATATGCAGGGTGCATGAAAAGAAAGGAAGCAGCTGAAATACTAAAAGTTAAAATGGATAAGAAAATTACGTACGCCGAAGCAGTAAAAGAGATCAAAAACAATGATATTTCTACAAGAGTTGGCAAAACAAGAGTACCAGAAACTGATCAAAGTACTATCACGGTCGATAAATTGATTCCATTCCTTGCGTACGTCATAAACTGCTCAGAACAAGCAAAAACTAAGACTGAAAAAATCAAAATCATAGTGAAGGCTGCTACAAAATTCTTTAACGTTACAGAGTTATCTTGGGGAAAAAATACATGATGAATTGAGACGAGGTGAAGGCCCATCTGAACCTGAGGTTTCTCTGAACATGACTTAACTGTACAATAGAGTAGTCGTATTGTTTGGTGGAGGGTATTTAATGCACGTTACACTTTCTAGGGATGTCAAGTTGATCACTGTGGTGAAATAAGTATGTATAGTATATTGGTTTGGTTATGGGTGTTTTAAATCATAAATTTTGTTAACATTTAGAATTGATGAGAATTGCCTTACTTATTAGTCTATGGTGAAGTGATATAGTTTTGGTGTGGGGAATTCAAGGAAGGTCAAGATGTTCAAATTGGTGACATAAGTATGTTTAGGTAAGAGTTGATGATTAGGGATTTAAAAATGGGTAAAGGTCTGTTGGATGTGAGGAAGTTCTAAGATGACTGGGCACTTTGAATAGAGTAAATACCATCTAGTCCATACTCCAATCTGGAAGGTGGCGGTAATGCACCTTACGTTGTTTGCCAACCGCCATAAAACACCAAACAGAAGAAGAAGAAGTCTCTGGTTGATCGTTTGCCACTGATGGTGATTAAACCCTCTGTCCTCATGCCTTATGTGAACACTTGAATTCTAATACTTACCGGTGTCTCTTGTTCCTGGACTCCTTTGTTTCCTTGATGTTCTCTGACATTCCTTGTTAGCTCCAAACCCGTCTTATCTGCAGTTCAGTAACAAACTGTTATTGGACTAAGTCTGCCTTCCTGCTCTCACACCGCAGCACCCACTCACCTCCTTGCCTGGACATCATCACCTCTGAGTGAGCACAGAACCACACTGCCACCACAACACAGTGCCACCTGAAGCCTGAGACCCCAAACAAACCTAGTAAGGACATATTCCAGTCTCAAGACATTCAACTACTCATTCAAACAATATCTTTACTTACCTCTGGTCCTCTTCTGCAGATCCTCCTGTTCCAGCTCTTACCTCTTCCCCTTTGTAAATGAACCACTTGCCTTTTTTTTACCTTGTCTTGGTGTGAGTCTTTCAGCATCTTGTATTTTGGGTTCTGTTTGAACCTAAAACAGTAGGATGTCAGAGTCAGTCAGAGTCAGAGAATCGTTATTGTCATTCGCACCACATGTGGTACATTGTGATGAAATGAGATTATGTACACAGGGTCCCAGTCAAAAGAAACCTAAAAAAAAATTCACCCGTATGTCCCACCACGTGCTCCGAGGTCAGCGGGCCAGTTACTTCTAAAGGGCAAGGCATAGCTCTGCGTCGGTCCGAGCGCCGCGCCACGCCGTGTGAGCGCCGTGGCACAAGCCTTTGATCGCGGGCATGAACGCGCCAAGCTCAAATTTTACGACCGCTCACACGCGCGCGTTGTCTCACAATAAACTGCCCGGTGGCGGACTGTTTAGTATGAGACACAAATGTATTAAATATCCCTTCTTCATCGCTGAACTGGGCTTTTCTTTTGTTTTTTTGCCAAAAGTCAAGTGATCGCTTGAAGCGGTCACCATTCACTTCCTCCTCCGATGAGGAGGAATGAATGAACTTGTCACAAGTGAACTAAAGTCATGTCCAACGTGGATACGCCAGCTTCTAAATATTTCCTGGTGGGCTGTGGGCTGCAGGAGCAGCGTTCCCTGTTTTTATTTTATTTTTTTAAACTTTTTATTAACATATAAACACAGAAAAACGCTGCGCAGCCTGTGGCTTTTCTCACCACCCAGACCTGTCAATCATTTCAGTAGGCGTGTCAGCAAATGACCAATCAGCGACCTCAGTTTGTCCTGTAGGTAAACGCTCCGCGCGCAGCTGCTCACGCAGAGCTCTGCTGTGAACAGCCTGCGCGCAGTACGCGCAGTACGCGCAGCACGCGCGCGTCGAGCGGCGCTGCGCAACAACGCAGAAGTCTGCCTCGCCCTTAACAGTTCCAGGATCTCCTCTTAAGTGCAACGGTGACAGGGCCTTCTCTGTAGCAGGCCCAAGACTTTGGAACGAGTTACCTCTGCTCGTCAGACAGGCCCCCTCCCTCTCGGTTTTCAAATCCTGTTTAAAAACCCATAACTATTCTGTTGCTTTCAACACCAGATGATCTGTGTTTGGTCGTTATAATTATTATCTGCGATGATTTTATGTCTATATTCGGGGTTTTTTTGTACTTCATTTTGTATGTTGCCTATGTGTTGCCTGTTGGTTGTTTGGTTGTTTGTACAGCACTTTGGTTGGCCTTGTCGCTGTTTTAAGCGCTCTATAAATAAAATGGTATATGGTAAAAAGACTTTTCCATTTTAAACTAACACTGGATCCTGAAATTTTATACTAATATAAAACTAAATGTGTAAATGAGTCTGAACGTCTGGATTGATCTAATTGTGTGTTTCTCTGCAGACGGAGGTCAATGTCACTCTCTACACTCCCACTCTTGAGGATTTTGAGGTGAGTGTCCTCATCATTCACCAGCTGCAGTTAGACTCTCAGAGGGAGAAGCTCATTAGGTTTCACTGAAACACTATGAATCCTATTTGGACTGAGGTCAAAAAAAAGGACAATTTCGCAAACATCGAGTAAAGAGGCTACAGTGAGCAAAAATAATATTTGGTTAAAGTTTGACCTGCAACCAGACAAATATCTGAAATATGGTCCTCCGAGAGGGACAACCAGAGTTTACCCTCTGAGGAGTAAGGAAGACATTTCACAAACATTTCAAATTAATTAAATTCCTGCATTCAGATGAAATGTTCTTGATCTCAGCTCATCGGGAACCAGTCCAAACTGTTCCATCTGGAACTCGCTTTCTAAGTTCCAGCTCTTCATTTAACTGATTTATGTACTTTGTGTCCTGCTGGTCCACACATGCTGAACAGACACTCTGAGCCACAGGGATAATCTTGACATTAAACATCTATTTTACTGACTGACATTAAACACGCCAAAAGAAACTACACAATAAAAATACCTGTATAAAAGTAACACTTTTGTTTTTGCCCCCATTTTTCAAGAGTTGAACTCACAGATCTAAGACTTTTTCTACGTACACAAAAAACCCTTTTCTCTCAAATATTGTTCACACATTCATGTAAAACTGTGGTAGTGAGCACTTCTCCTTTCCCGAGATAATCCATCCACCTCACAGGTATGGCATATCAATATGCTGATTACACAGCATGATTATTGCACAGGTGTGCCTTAGGCTGACCACAATAAAAGGCCACTCTAAAATGAGCAGTTTTACTGTATTGGATGGGGGCCTGGGGCTATTTGAAAACCAGTCAGTCTCTGGTGTGACCACCTTTTGCCTCAAGCAGTGCAACACATTTCCTTCACGCAGAGTTGATCCGGTTGTTAATTGTTGTCTGTGGAACGTTGGTCCGCTCCTCTTCAATGGTTGTGTGTAGCTGTTAGATATTGTCAGGAACTGGAACACCATGTCGTATACTGTATGCCGGTCCAGGACATCCCACATGTGTTCAACAGGTGACATGTCTGATGAGCATGCAAGAACTGGGAAGTTTTCAGCATCCAGGACTTGTGCACAGATCCTTGCAACAGACTGACATCAAACGCACCATCAGAAACTACTGACTGACAACAAACCCGCCACCACAGATTTTTGACATCAAACGCACCATCAGAAACTATTGACTGACATCAAACACACCATCAGAAACTAACTATTGACTGACATCAAACGCACCATCAGAAGCTACTGACTGACTCCAAATGCACCACAAGAAACTACTGACTGACATCAAACGCACCATCAGAAATTATTGACTGACATCAAAAAAAGGCGTTCAATACAGAAACAACTGGACTTTATTTGTAACAGAAGACGTTTCACTTCTCATTCAAGAAGCTTTCTCAATTCCTGGATGAGAAGCGAAACATCTTCTGTTACAAATAAAGTCCAGTTGTTTCTATATTGAACGCCTTTTTTTGATTTTATCATGTCCTGGATGACTGAGAATCTTCACCAGCACATTGACAGACATAAAATACACCATAATAACCTATTGACTGACACCAAACACACCATCAGAAACTACTTACTGACACCAAACGCACCACAAGAAACTGAAAGTTATGCACCATAACTCATGTTCCCTGAAGGAAGGGAACGAGGTGCAACATATGCTATGGGAATTGTGCCCCCGCGCGATTACCTGAAGGAATACATTCACGCCTTTACGGCAAGGGCGTCAGCGTTGCGCCAGAGGCCCCGCCCTCTGGGTATTTAAGCCGCTGACGCCCATCCATCTTTCTCCAAAATGCACTTCACCGAGCTTTCAGCATTGAAAGGGCCAGATATGTTGCACCTCGTTCCCTTCCTTCAGGGAACATGAGTTATGGTGCATAACTTTCAGTTCCCTTTCAGTCATGTCTCTCGGTGCAACATATGCTATGGGAACGTAGTTCATTCACGCCCTTGAAATGCTCAGCAAAATGCATGTGAGAACATCTGCCTTATGCCTGGTACCCACTGCCCCGATTTCGGGCGGCTGAAGCGGCCGGTTTACATTCAAAGTCTATGAGGAGACGCGTGGAGTCACGGCGACCAGGGAAGCGGCGCGATTCGAGTGATCAAAGCGGCGCGGCGGCAGCCCAAGTTCCCTTCGCGGGCACGCGCGCGTCCAAATCAACCTAGCCGTCGAGCCGCCGACGTCCCAAATGTTGATCTCTGGCGGCTCGACGCATCCGGCAAACAGTCGGGAGAGCCTCGCTATCTGATTACACAACCACAACGGGACTTTTTTTGGACTTTTTAAACTTACCGGATCGAGCCTCCATGAATTGGACCCAAACTCCGGTAATAAACGTGGCATTTTTACAGTTGCTGCTGACAGGCTGCTGTTCTCTCCAGTGTAGATCACCCCAAACATAAAAAAAAGTTTTATCTCATCGAAGACCGTCGGAGGTGCAGTTAACACAACAACTGAACCCGGAAAACAAGCTAGAGACCCCTCCCTCTGCTACCCCCTAGTGTACGTCATCAGACGGTCCATGGCCAGTGGGACCGTGACCAGCGGCCAAGAGGGGGCGGCAGGCGCGTTTCAAGTTGTGCAGTGGGTACCAGGCATTAAAACGACAGCTATTTCCCAGCTGCTTTCTGCAAGGTATGTAGAGAGCATAGGCTGAGAAGAAAAAATGCCAAATGTAGAAACATCAGCTCAATGTTACCACTGGACATATAGATAAAAAAAACACCAGCTAGAGACAGCATAAGCGTGCTCCACTAGTGTGAATACTCATCATCTCCTTTTTTCTCTGGAAATCCTGAGAAACAGGAGGAAAGGAGCAAGGGACCCATTACGCTACTAGTAATTGGGTGGCAATGTGGAGGTAGAAAACCCAGGTCAAGCACAGGGTAACCTCCCAAGTCCCCAGGGGAAAATTTTTACATATACCAGGGGCACCACTGGCCAGTGGAGCTCCTCACCTCTGGAACGCTCTACTGCCAGACCTTCGAAACACCACCTCCCTTTCTCTGTTTAAGACTGCTCTGAAAACTCATCTCTTTAGACTCGCTTATCATTAACTTTACTAAATGTATTTTATATTCTTTTGTATTTTATATTCTTATTTATTTTACATTTCAATTTGTTCCTGCTGATGTTTCAACTGTGTTTGTTTTTACACAATCTCTGTGATGTTTCTTGCTGTGAAGTGTCATTGGGTGTCCTGAAAGGCGCTTTTAAATAAAATGATGATTATTATTATTATTATCAAATGCACCACCACAGACTTGTGACTGACACCAAACACACCATCAGAAACTAGTGACATCAAACACACCATCAGAAACTAGTGACACCAAACGCACAATCAGAAACTAGTGACATCAAACACACCATCATAAACTACTCACTGACACCAAATGCACCCCAAGAAACTACTCACTCACATCAAATACACCATCAGAAACTACTCACTGACACCAAATGCACCATAATAAACTACTCAATGACACCAAACGCACCATCAGAACTATTCACTGACACCAAATACACCATCAGAAACTACTCACTGACACTAAATACACCATCAGAAACTACTCACTGACACCAAATGCACCATAAGAAACTACTCAATGACACCAAACGCACCATCAGAACTATTCACTGACACCAAATACACCATCAGAAACTACTCACTGACACTAAATGCACCATCAGAAACTACTCACTGACACCAAATGCACCACAAGAAACTACTGACTGACATCAAACGCATCACCACAGACTTGTGACTGACATCAAACGCACCATCAGAAACTACTGACTGACATCAAACACACCATTATATACAAAAAGTTATTTGGTTTCTAAGTTCAAACATACATACATTTGTTTTATATCAAAACATCCAACTATCATCCATCCCTCCATTCAACTTACTGTCACCATCTATCCATCCATTCATCCATCCAACTGTCTATTTAACAGTTTTTTATTTATTTATAAGCAAACTTCTATAACCAGACAAATTCCACTGAGATCACTGATTTATTTTTTAAGGTCTGCCTGGGCCTGAAGACAGCCTAACAGCCCAATTAGTTTTTGGACAGTGGGAGGAAACCGGAGTACTGTACCCGGAGAAAACACTCGTAAACATGAGGAGAATATGCAAACTCCACCCAGAGAGACCTCAGGTCCAAACCGGGGCTTAAACCCAGGACCTTCTTGCTATGAGGCAACAGTGCTGACCACGGATCCATCAGTTCCACTTATCCACACACACACACGCACATACACTCTGATGGTCACGTGATGTTTTTTGGTTTTATTTCTGTGATGTTTGTCAGGATTGTGTCCTGTCTGTGTCCTCACATGTCCCTCTGTCCCCCCAGCAGAAATGTCCAAGCTTCGCTATTAAATGCTTTGATGAAGAATTGAACGTCCTCTTTAGGGAAATGGAAATTCCCCGCTCAAGTCTGAATGTCAGAAAGCTGTTGAAGAAAGAGGTGAGCAGGAAACAGAGACACAAACAGAAAAAAAAAAACATTTTAGGACACAAAAGTTCAAAACTTTTATTGCATAAAATACAAACACAACATCATACTGGGTCAAAAGTGAAATACTGGATTGGAGGGAACAACTTATTTGACCTGATAAAACGGGTCCGATGGTGGGCGGACCGTGGAAAAAAAACTCAAGTCATGTTCATTACAATCAGTTCAAAACGAGAAGTTCTAGAGATTATTTCTTGTAAACTGTATTTTCCAATGATTTTATAGTGTTGTAATGGGAAGCTGATGACTACGGTACACATTACACTCAGGGGAGAGACCTTTTTCATTCTGGATTTATGAGGTTAGTATTTTCCCAGAGTTCTGCTTGAGAGAGAAAGATTGGGTCTGAGTCTGGCTCGTCTGAACAAAAACAGAGCTGACTCGTCATCCAACAGGATTTTTATTTCTGTTAATGTGAGAGCCAACTGAACCTGATCCTGGGCTCAGCTCTGGTCCTCAGTTTGTGTCCATGCTCTGTGAAGTTTCTCTCTAAAACCATGAACACGTGTTGTTCCACATCAGATTACACACACGTTAACACAAGCGAATATCAAGATTTGTATGCGTAAATATGCAGGTCAACACAAGGTCAGCAATGCCATAAAATGTTCAGGACGAGAAGAACCGTCTTGACTTGCCAAAAAAAAAAAAAAAAGAAAGAAAGAAAGAAAGACTTGACTTGACAAAACTTTTATTGTACATCATTTGGGTAACAACAACAAAACAAGGTCCAACAAAAAGAAACGAACATTTAGTTACAGAGACATACAGGTATATATTTATATAGGATGGGCATTAATTCATTAAAAAATTATTTACATATGTTATTTAGTTGTTGTTTTTTTGTTTGTTTTTTGTTTTTTTTATTCTCTCCATTCATTCATTCATTCAGCCTTTATTTAGTCAGGTAAATCTTTTGAACCTCATGGGCTCATTTACGAAAGCGACCTGCTAAAACTAAAGAACAATGAACAGCAGTGGTAGAATTTCCTTAAACAATAAACAATAAACAAACAAACAAACAATAAAAAAGAAAAAAAAGAAAAAATTTTTTTTTTTAACAAAGTATCAAAAAACTAGCAAAACATTATAAGGTAGACGTATAAAATCAAAGACAGGAACAAATCTGCATTGGTTTTTGCCAGGATTCCAACAGATTCTGAAAACCATTTAGAGAAGTCAAGGTCGAGAGCTTCAGATCTTTTTGTAAGATATTCCATGAAGCAGGAGCAGAGTAGGAGAAGGCCCTTTTTCCAAGTTCAGTCCTCACTGACGGAACACTGCAGGTAATCATGTCCTGAGAGCGCACACTGTAGCTGCACTCACGCAAAGACATGTAGGAGGAGATGTATGAGGGCAGCAGACCAAGAAGTGATTTAAAGATGAAAATGTACCAGTGGAAGAGTCTGCGTGAGGTTAATGATGTCCAGTTAACCAGTGAATACAGGGTGCAGTGGTGGGTACGATAATCACAACCAGTTATGAATCTTAGTGCACCATGATAGACAACATCCAACATCCGCAGGGTGCTTGTAGGAGCATTCATGTAGAGAATGTCACCGTAATCAATGGAGGGAAGGAAAGTCACAGACACAAGGCGTTTCCTGACATTCAGTGATAGACATGATCTGTTTCTGAAAAAGAAACCCAGTTTAACTTTCAGTTTCTTCACTAGGTTTTCCACGTGGAGTTTAAAAGAGAGATGTGAATCGATCAGGATACCCAGATATTTATAGGAATCAACAAACTCAATAGGAACACCATTTCTACTTCCGCTCTCGGCAAAGCAAGTCGCATATCTTTTTGCTCCTACCCTCCCTAAGTTTTCCTCCTCCCTGCTTGCTTTTTGTCTCGTCTGTGACTCTTCAGCGCTCACTCGAACCAATTTGCGATGGATTTAATAAATTGGGCTGTTTCATCTATAGATAAGATTTTTTCCACGAAGCGGACCGGGCCAGGAGAAGCGGCCTGCCCCTCTGACACGCACGCTGTCGGATACATGATGGACTCGTGGGGACAGTGGCAACCCATGTGTTTGACCGTCCTGTCTGTCGAAGACGTGGAAGATTTGTGGATTATTGGGATATTAGTAGC
>JBBPBX010001573.1:80432-91950 GCA_038048925.1 Garcialebias charrua | reverse complement strand
AAGCCACGGGCGACCCCCAGCAACCACTATGCAGAAATCCCAAGAGGCTGCAGCGACGAGCCCACAGGCCCCACCGGCAACCCGCACCCCCAGAGTAGATCCGGCCATGGACACCGAGCCCCGAGTCTTGAGGTCATACCACCCCCAACAGAGGCCCGACAGAGCCAGGGCACACAGGTCCCGGCAGGCAATCACCAGGGCGGGCTGGTACACAGGGCCCGCCACTGGAGGGGGACGCGACAGGGGGAAGTAGACCCCACATTAAATGAGGGGCCAAATTTGATCCAAGAGATGGGACCACCAAAAACCCAACCTGAGACATAAACAGGCACACACCGACAGCCCAACTTTTTTCATTTTTGGTTTTTTCATCCCAGTGTCCATTACATCTTAAACAAACCCAAATCAAATTCTAATAAAGTTTTATTTATACATCAAGTGGAGCATTGAGGCCAGCCATAATGCTCTGCTTGTGAAAGTAAATATTTTGGGTATCACCTCGACACTCAGACAACAATTCTGAGTGCCATCAATGCCGAAGAGGACAAAGGAAACAAAACAAAAGAATGCAAATGTCAGAATCATACAAAGAAATAAAGTGTTCAGCTTTAGACATTGATTAAATTTCAGTTGGTAATACAGTGGGAGGAGTTTGGAGAGACCATGGAGAATGACTTACATATGGCTTCGAGGCAATTCTGTTCCACCATCCCACGTCTCAGGGATGGTGGAACAGAACCAACACTGTTTATAGTGGGGATGGTGTGCCGCCGACCTCAACTCAGGGCATTATGGGTCGGTGGGCAAAATACTTTGAAGACCTCCTCAATCCCACTAGTACATCTTCCATTGAGCAAGCAGAGCCTGGGGACTTTGGGTCGGGCTCTCCAATCTCTGGTGCTGACATCACCGAGATGGTTAAAAAGCTCCTCGGTGGCAGGGCCCCAGGGGTGGATGAGATTTGCTCTGAGTTCCTTAAGGCTCTGGATGTTGAAGGATTGTGTTGGCTTACATGACTCTGCAATATTGCATGAACATTGGGGGCAGTTCCCCATGATTGGCAGACCGGGGTGGTGGTCTCCCTATTCAAAAAGGGGGACTGTAGAGTGTGTTCCAACTACAGGGGGATCACACTTTTAAGCCTCCCTGGTAAGGTCTATTCAGGGGTTATGGAGGGGAGGGTCCTTCAGATAGTCGAACCTTGGATTCAGGAAGAGCAGTGTGGTTTTGATCCTGATCGTGGAACACTGGACCAGCTCTACACCCTCAGCAGGGTCCTGAAGGGTGCGTGGGAGTTTGCCCAGCCAGTCTGCATGCGCTTTGTTGACTTGGAGAAGGCATTCAACTGTGTACCTTGGGCAACCCTGTAGGGGGTACTTCAGGAGAATGGGGTACTAGGCCCTTTGCTGTTAGTTCCTTCTATGACCGGTGTCAGAGCTTGGGTTGCATTGCCGGCCGTAGGGCTGGGCGGTATAGCAAATATACTTGATGTATCGAGATTTTTTCAATTTACGATGGTTAAAATGGCTCTATCGCAACCATCAAGCATTATTACATTTAAAAATAAATGTAGTTCTTTTTCTCCCATCTACGTCTCCAACTTCACATAGCCCCTTTTTCTCCCTCACTGAATACAAACACAGCACTTCACCTGCGCGTGCTACCCAAGCTTCCTGCTTCTCCAGGTGGAGGACAGGTTAACACAAGTAAACAGAGGCAAAAAGAAAAACAATGGCTGTTATTTGGAGATGGTTTGGATTTAAATTGTCAGATGAGCAGCAGAAAAATGTTTTCTGTAGACAATGCAAAGAACAAGTCCAGAAAAAAGGTTACAACTATTCATCTTTTTCACCCCATTTAAAACAGCACTATAAGTTAAGTTATAAGCTGCAGCTCCGACTGTGTTTTAGTCAACCAGACCACAGATAAGCGGAAGAACATGGATGGATGGATGGATGGGTAAAACATATTAAAACATATATTACTCTTAATTGTACAGTATTTAAAATAAAAAATGTGTCTCCTCAAGTGTTCCAACCAGCTTACCATAGCCCCCAATTTAGTATTTTTTTAAAGAATGAATGCTTTTCTACTATTTAGTGTAGAGATTCTTCTAAGGACTATTTTTTATGTTTAAATTATGCAAATTATTATTACTTTTTTAAGAAGTGACACTGATATCATTGAAAACACATTTATTGACCTGTAGCTTGGACTGTAATACATCATAGACCATTGTATTTCAAGTACCATGCATCATTGTATTTCAAGTACAGTACCATGCATACATGTACTGCATGTTAAAATTACAGTACTGTCATTATTATCAGTTCAACGGACTCTCACTGACCTAGATGCCCACAACACCTCATCCATCCATCCATCTTCTGCTGCTTATCCGCAATCAGGTCTCAGAAGCAAAAGGTCCAGGAAACAAACCCAGACAGCCCTCTCCTCAGCAACCCTTTTCAGCTAAATCTGGGGGGACCCCGAAGTGTTTCCAGGCTAGAGAAGATGCACAATACCTCCAGTGACCTCTGGGTCTTCCCCGGGGTCTCCTACCAGTGTGATAGGCCTGTAAAACATCTAAAGGGAGGTGGTAAAGAGGCATCCTAATGAAATGCCCCAACCACCTCAACTGACTCCTTTAACGTGGCAGAACAACAGCTCTTCTCCGAGCTCTCCCTAGATGACGGAGCTCCTGACCTTATCTGTCAGAGAGCCCAGCCACCCTGCGAAGGAAGACCATTTCAGCCACTTGTATCCTCGACCTCATTCTTTCAGCTATGATCCAAATCACATGACCATAGGTGAGGGCTGAAATGTAGACAGATCAGTAAATTGAGAGCTTTGTCTTCTGACTCAGCTCTTTTTTAACTACAACTGACTGAAGCAATGCCCTCATTACTGATGAAGCCACAATCCATCAATCAAGCTCCAGCTCCATCCTACCATCACTCATGAACAAGACGTCCAGGTACTTGAACTCCTCCATCTGAGGCAAACGCTCAATACAATCCATCCATCCATTATCTTCCGCTTATTGCGAAGTTGGGTCATGGGGCAGCAGCTTCAGCAGGGAGGTCCAGACATCTCTTTCCACAGCCACCTCTTTTAGCTCTTCTAGGAGGATCCAAAGGCGTTCCCAGGCCAACCGAGAGACATAGTCACTCTGGAGCAGTGGTTCCCAAAGTGAGGTACTCGTACCCCTGGGGGTACGCAAGAGGGATGTATGGGGTTCTGAGTAAATTTGGAAAATTAAAAAAAAGTGTGAAAAAAGCCAGACTAGACTTGTGTAATGATTCACGTTCATGTCCAGTCATGCTGTGTTTTTAGGGTTGCCCTGTCTCCTCTCCTCATCAGCTTCGGTCAGTGCACCTGTTCGCTGCTCTTTTTAATTGCACTCCAGACTCTGCCTCCCTGCCAGATTGTCTGATCGCCTTGCCCCTGAAGAAATCCAGCGTTCCTGACCTCTCTGTTTTTCGACACCCTTCATGATCACGGATTCCTCCCTTTTGCCTTGCCCTGGACAGATTATTTCTGCCCCTCGGATCTGGACCTCGACTCTCGCTCTGCCTACTGACACTGACTCTCGCTGAACCCCACGGATAAGTACTGCCTCTTTGCCTCTCTGTGTATGACCCACGCCTGTATCTTGACCACGATCTTAGACTCCGGACTCTTGGAGCTGTTAACTTTTGGAACCAAGCTCCACTCGATCTGAAGAGGAGCCTTGTCGGAACTCTCACGTGTCACGTGACCCAGCTGCACCTCCGATCTTCCGACCCCCTCCCCTCATAGTTGCCAAGTCTGCTTATTATAAGCTAATTTGGGCTTGTTTATTTCTACAGCCGCTTATAAAATTTGCGAGTCGTGGGTTGTGGATTTTTTGGGCGTATCTTGGATATTGAGTCGCTTGTTTGGTCTTGTTTTTCTGGCCGAGTGAAAGCAAAAATTTATACGAGTGGTAGGTAGTTTGGCCCTTCTTGCCCCCCTTCCACGTATGTTACGTCCAGGTTACGTCAAGGCGGATGTTACGTTCAGGTGCGGTTGGACAGGCTGATGTTTATTCAGCTGTAAAAACAATATAAGCATGCGCAAGTAGTGACGAGTAGAGCTTGAGCAGAATACAGATGACTTCTTGTAAGTTTCCTTGCACTGATGAGAAGTTTAAAAGATTGGTGTATTTTTGTGTGTGATGCTTACACTGTTTCTTACATCTTTATGAAGGTGTATCACAACAAAGGCTCCAGTAAGAAATCTCCAGCTAGTAACGCGGGCAGTGAGGTGCGTCATCTGTAGTGCTTCATGCTAATGTGCTGCTTATCTATGTTACATTTAAAATGTATATAGGCCTATTCCTTGTTTTGTTTTTTGAACGTCCAGAGGACCAGACGTAACTTTTTTTTAGATTTTTCTACCTGCGTCATTGAGCATGATTCAGGATAGAGATTAAAGAAAGTTTTTTGTTGACTTTGCTTACTATGAGTTGGCTGTTTAATTTTAATTTTATTTTTTAATTTGTACGCATCCTTTATGATTATCTGTTGTTGTTGTTGTTGTTGTTGTTGTTGTCCATTGTTGTCATCACTCTTCGTTTAAAATTCAGGTCTCTCTGGTATATGAGTCCCAGAGGCTTAATGGGATTAATTTGTATAAATATGCAAAATGTATTTTTATTTTTTAGAGTGGACATGTTCTTCAAAATGATTAGCATAATTTTGCTGTTTATATAATGCCCTACCACTGTTTAAAAACGGCCTTTGTTTTACACAATGGGGTGGGGTACCCGTTGGGCTTGTTTTGTGGAACTGGTCGCTTGTTTCTGTCGTGAGATCTGGCAACACTGCCCCCCACCCCTGACGTAATTGCAGTCTCTGCATCACCAACTGTGATTAAACTCTGCAGGTTGGTGATTTTGAACTCCTCACGTTCTTTAAAGTCTGAAGATCATCCCAGTCACAAACTTGTTCTCTCTCCCTGCAGAGTTTCAGCTGACGTCCTCGGGGTCCACCTTTTCTGACAAGTTGATAATAAAACGTTTTCGTTCACTCCTGTGTTGTGGTTGAATTTCCGGGTCCACATTGTGAATCATTACAGACTTGTACATAAACAGACTGAGGCCCCTTCTCTCATAAACAAATACACTTGTAAATGCTGCTATCTAGTGTTTAGAAAAATCATTGCGCCAACAAAGTAAAAGGGTGAAGGAACACCTGTTATGCCTGTTACCCACTGCCCCGTTGTCGAGCGGCTGAGGCCTGTTACCCACTGCCCCGTTGTCAGGCGGCTGAAGCGGCCGGTTTACATTCAAAGTCTATGAGGAGACGCGTGGAGTCACGGCGAGCCGGGAAGCGGCGCGATTCAAGTGATCGAAGCGGCGCAGGGGCAGCCTGCACACGCACGCATGCGTCGGCGTCGAACTGCCAACGCCATAAAATTCGATCTCTGGTGGCTCGACGCGTCCAGCAAACAGTCGGTAGAGCCTCTGCTATCTGATTACACAACCACAACGGGACTTTTTTTGGACTTTTTAAACTCACCGGATCGAGCCTCCATGAATTGGAACCAAACTCCGGTAATAAACGTGGCATTTTTACAGTTGCTGCTGACAGGCTGCTGTTCTCTCCAGTGTAGATCACCCCAAACATAAAAAAAACGTTTTAATCTCATCAAAGACCTTCGGAGGTGCAGTAACACAACAACTGAACCCGGAAAACGAGCTTCTGACCCCTCCCACTGCCACCCCCTAGTGCGCGTCATCAGACGGTCTTCAGTGGCCAGTGGGATCGTGACCAGCGGCCAAAAGGGGGCGGCAGGTGCGTTTCGAGTTGTGCAGTGGGGACCAGGCATCAATCAAAGCAGCCTTTGCTCAACTGCTTGTCAAGGCTGTGAAAACGTCAGAAGCCATTGCTGGATTTCTGGATCAGACTGTGCACAGAACAGCCTGCGCTAGTCAAACACACTGTACAGACTCTGATGCCCTTTGCTACAACATACTGTACTTGCGTGAAAGTGGATTCTGACAATATGAAAACAAAATACAGAGCAAGAGTTAGTGTTGAGAATGATTTAAGACTCAGACTGTCTCGAATTAAGCCAAGCATAAGAGAGTTGTGTGCTTCCTTCCAAGCACACCCTTCTCATTTAAACTGTGGTCAGTTTAAATTCAAAAAGGCGTTCAATACAAGATCAACTGGACTTTATTTGTTGAACAAGACGTTTCGACCCCTATCCAGGAGGCTTTTTCAGTTAACTGAAACCAAAAAGTGAGCGTGTGGAGTTATAACAGTCTAAAGAAATCACGCACCATCATATGTAAATTGCAAGCTAAGGTAACACATACATGTAAATTGACAGATCACACCTTAACAGTAGGGGGTTCCCTTGAAGTCTCTGGCAGAAAACACACAACTGTATGTAGATTGACAAAAAACACCTCACAAACCAACAACAGAGGTTTCTCAAACAACTTTGTTAGTCTAATTCACAGACCAGACACCTCTGCTCCCATCCGGTGTAAAACGTTTGGGAATCAATCAGCCCCAAAACTGAGTTATAAGTCTTGGAAAGTTGAAATCTCAGACCTCCTCCTCTGTTAAGAGAAGGTTTTTCTCTCTTAACATAAACAGCTTCCTTCACACCCCTCTCAAACCATCTGTGCTCTCTGTCCAAAATTTGCACATTTTGGTCATCAAAAGAGTGACCCTTGTCCGTGAGGTGGAGGTGAACAGCTGAGTTTTGTCCAGAGGAGGTTGCTCTCCTGTGTTGGGACATTCTTTTGTGGATGGGTTGCTTAGTTTCTCCAATGTAGCGGTCTGGGCAGTCCTCGCTGCACTGGACTGCGTACACCACACCACTCTGTTTGTGTGTGGGGGTTCTGTCCTTAGGGTGGACCAGCCTCTGTCTGAGAGTCCTGCTGGGTTTGAAATGTACTGGGATGTTGTGTTTGTTGAAAATCCTTCTGAAATTCTCTGAGACTCCAGCAACATAAGGAATGACAATGTTTTTTCGTCTGTTAGTCTTTTTCTGTTCATTATTGTGTTTAGCAGATTTCCTTGCTGACTTGACAAAAGCCCAGTTGGGATATCCACATGTTTGCAGAGATTTGTTGATGTGTTTCTGTTCCTTTTTCTTCCCTTCTGTCCTTGTGGGGATGTGTTCTGCCCGATGCTGTAAGGTTCTGATGACAGAAAGTTTGTGCTCCAGTGGATGGTGAGAGTCAAACAGGAGATACTGGTCTGTGTGGGTTGGTTTTCTGTAAACTTCAATGTTGAGACTGCCCTCTCCCTCCATATGCACCAAACAGTCCAAAAAAGGCAGCTTGTTATCGTTAGCATCCTCTCTGGTGAACTTGATGTTGTTATCAACCGAGTTAATGTGTCTGGTGAACGCTTCCACCTCCCTGGCTTGGATTTTGACCCAGGTATCATCCACATATCGGAACCAATGGCTTGGAATTGTCCCCTCATATGAGTTTAGGGCTCTCTGTTCCACTTCCTCCATGTAGAGGTTGGCAACAATGGGTGACACTGGAGATCCCATGGCACAGCCGTGCTTCTGTCTGTAAAATCTGTCATTGAACTTGAAATAAGTGGTGGAAAGGCAGAGATCCAGCAGAGTGCAGATGTGGTCTGGGGTGAAGTTGGTCCTTTTGTCCAAATCCTTGTCCTGTAAAAGTCGTTTTTTGACGGTTTCTACTGCTTCAGAAATGGGTATGCATATGAACAGTCTGGTCTGTGAATTAGACTACAAAGTTGTTTGAGAAACCTCTGTTGTTGGTAGGTGAGGTGTTTTTTGTCAATCTAGATACAGTTGTGTGTTTTCTGCCAGAGACTTAAAGGGAACCCCCTACTGTTAAGGTGTGATCTGTCAATTTACATGTATGTGTTACCTCAGCTTGTAATTTACATATGATGGTGCATGATTTCTTTAGACTGTTATAACTCCACACGCTCACTTTTTGGTTTCAGTGAATTGAAAAAGCCTCTTGGATAGGGGTCGAAACGTCTTGTTCAACAAATAAAGTCCAGTTGATCTTGTATTGAATGCCATTTTGATTTTATCATGTCCTGGACGACTGAGAATCTTCACCAGCATGTGGTCAGTTTAATTAAATACAGTACATAGTATATTCAATAACTATTAGTAATCACACCATAAATGTTTTCCAACATTCTACACAGGCTAAAGGTTTGGATAATCAAGCCTATAAATGTGTTGCTTATTAACACTGACTTTTATTAATAAATATAATTTAGTGCAAAAAAAAATTAACAGTTGTTTAAGATTCTATTTGATATGTTCAGTGTTTACGAACACATTTTAAAGGGAGGGGTACAGTACTTGGCTAGAAGGCAGATGTCTGAAGGGGTACACATCTGAACAAAGTTTGGGAACCACTGCTCTAGAGTGTCCTGGGTCTTCCCTGGGGTCTCCTCTCAGTTGGACATGCTCGAAGCAGCTCCCCAGGGAGGCGCCCAGGAAGCATCCTTACCAGATGCCCAAACCACCTCAACTGGCTCTTTTTGATGTGGAGGAGCAGCGGTTCTACTCAGAGTCTCTCGCAGATAACTGAATTTCTCACCCTATATCTAAGGGAGAATCTAAGTACCCTGCAGAGGAAACTCATTTCAACTGTCTGTATCCACAATCTCATTCTTGCGATCACTACACATAGTTCATGAACATAGGTGAGGGTAGGAACGTAGACCAACTGGTAAACAAAGAGCTTTGCCTTACAGCTTAGTTCCCTGTTAAACACAACAAATCGGCACAGGGTCCACATAACTGCAGACGCTGCACCAATCCACCTGTCAATCTCACGGTCCATTCTTCTCTTACTCATGAACAAAATCCCAAAATACTTGAACTCCTCCACTTGAGGCAGAACCTCACCCATGACCTGAAGACAGCAATCCACCCAAACGCTAAACACCTGATTTAGTTATTAGTAATGACAGACAATGGGTCACTAACACCTTCACATTCAGCCCATTGAACCCATTACAACAAACTTTTACAATTTTTTTTACTCAACACATAAGCAACTGCCCTAAGTGAGGGAGTTCAAGCACTGTGTATCAGGGTCGTGGTTATCATCTTAAATGAGCTTCCTCCACAAACTGGCTAAGGCTTCTGTAGGGTGAGGAGTGAGTTACTGCTCCTCTATACTGTATCATGATCGGTTAAAGGTGCAATATGTAATTTCTGGAACACGCTGGAACTTAGGAAAATTTTGAACAGAGACACGTTTCTGGTCCCTCCCCCTCAGAACCATATATGGATCTCCTCCCTCTTGCGCTCGTTGAAATTCAGCTCTGCTTCCGAATGCTCCGCCTCCACTGCATGTCCTGTCAGCCGCTGCGAAGTTCTGTGTTTACATGTTAATAAAACGTTCTCAAAAATAAAATAAAAACATGGAGCGCTGGTCCAGCACACCAGAACACCATGAAATCTGCAGAGCCGCGCGCAGCCACGTTGGACATGAGTTTAATTCGCTCGTGACAATTTCATTCATTTCCTCAATGTTTCTGTCATGAATCAGTGGAGGAGGAAGCGATCACTTGACTTTTGGCAAAAACAAACAAAAGAAAAGTCCAGATCAGGGATGAAGAAGGGGAATTTAATACATTTGTGTCACATACAAAACAGTTTTGCATCGCTTTGCAATACTTTGAACGAGAACCTGCGTGGCCGCTGCGGGCTGGGACAGGCGGGGGCGTGGGTTAGGAGCGTGAGAAGCTCTGTTTTTATTGGCTGGTTAAAAATTCTGTTTTTATTGGCTGGTTAACGGCATGTCACTGTGGCTTTTTAGAAATGCTTTTAGAGAAGCAATGGGACTATAGTTTTTTTCAGAGATTACTTTGTCTAACATCAGTCTGTCAGGAGATAGTGACAGAGTGAAGAAATATGTTAAAAATATATTTTTAGACAACTTACAGACTGCACTACAGAACTGCAGACTGCACCTTTAAAGGGGTCTGAATAAGAACATCTGAACATTTTCTTCTGAATTTCCTCTAAGGAAGTTTCAGACATATTCCACTGAGATATCCTCCACCAGGAAGAGACTTCAAGGTAAACCCAGTACAGTAAATATTACAGAGAGATTATCTCTCACAGCCTTCTTGGGAGTTTATCAAAGTAACTCTGGATGAGCTGGAAGAGGTAGCTGGAAAGGAGGTGGTCTGAAGATCTTTGCATAGGAGGTTGTCTCCATGACCCAGTCTAGCCAGTTAGACAGGCAGCATAAGATAGATGAAGGCTTTCTCTAACCTGTTGCTAATTTCTTTAGTTTATGTTTATGTTTATGTTTATTAAATTTGTTCATTTTTTTTACAAAAGAAACAATACAAGACAATCCCATAAATGATAATGTACAAAATATAAAAAAAGAAAGGTAGCAGAAAGAAGAATAAATCTTATTATATCTGCCCCTTTTTTCCAACAATCAGATTAAACAATAATAATCTTCAACCAACAGTACAAAATGACTAACTCTTTCTAATTTTCTAACTAATACAATACACATTACGCTATTTCATATATATATTTTTAACACATTTGTTTTGATCATTTTCTTAAATGTAAACATTGACTTGGCATTTTTAACTACATTCTCCAAGCCATTCCATAATCTAATTCCCTGGATTGAGGTAGAACGTCCCTTCAAACTAGTTCTGAATTGTGGTTTTACAAACATCTCTGTCCCCTTAAGATTATAACAACTTTGTCTTTTAACAAAATGCATTTGGATATTTAAAGGTAATGCATTATTTTGAGCCCTATACATAACTGATAAAATATTATAGTCTACCAAATCATGGAACTTCAATAACTTCAGTTGATAAAATAATGTACTTGATGGATGACGGTAATGTTTTCTAGTGATAATTCTTACAGCTCTTTTCTGTAATACAAAAATAGGCTTTGTGATTGTTTTACACGCATTCCCCCAAACATCAATACAATAGATTAAGTGTGGAACAATGATTGTGTTATACAACAATTTCTTTAGTTACTTATGTGTTAAGTTCCATCAAAAATAGGCAAGCATGTTGTCTTACCTCCATAGAGTACATATAACCTGGATTCTCATGCATCAAGTATGGCCACCACAGCTTAACATCTGCTACTTCAAGCACTCCAGATAGCTGACTGGAGGAGGTCATAGGGTGGCCCTCTTTGTCTATCAAAGTGACCCTCACATTGGATGTAGCTGCACCTCCGACTGACACATTGTACCTAACAAATCCTAAACAGAAAGAAAATTTTTTATGATCATGAAGATTGGTGCTTACGGAGTTATAATTGTATTACCTGTGTTACCGGAGAAATCTGTAACCACTGTAATGTCATCCACATAAGTTTTAGGTGTGGTATAGAGCAGTACAGAACGGTCTATTCCAGCATAGTTGAAGAAATCAAAGGTGACAGTTTGTACAAAATAACCAACAGGATACCTGTGGACCAAATCAAAATTTCTCATTAGATTTCACATCCAAATGGATTAATC
>JBBPBX010001573.1:19501-62172 GCA_038048925.1 Garcialebias charrua | reverse complement strand
TATACTGTATACACACACACACACCATGGATCGTCTCTATCACAGGGCCACATAACAAACGAGACAAACAACCGTTCTCTCTCTCACTCTCACCCAGGGACAATTTAGAATTACTAATCAGTCTAACATGTACTGTATGTTTCTTGTCTGTGGGAGGAAACCAGAGTACCCTGAGAAAACCCACGCATGCATGGAGAGAACATGCAAACCCCACCCGGAAAGGCCCCTGGACTGGGATTTGAACCGAGGTAACCTGCTCGCTGAGAGGCAGCAGCTCTACTAGTTGCTCCACCGTGCTGCCCGTCATTATTATTATTAGGCCCGAGCAGCAAAGCGCTGCGAAGACCTATTGTAATTGCTCCATTTATTTATTTTTTTTCTTTTCTTTTTATTATTATTATTCTCCAACAAGAGGCACTAATTTGGAGTGGTTAACATATCTGAAAACACACCAAACTTTACTGAAACTTGTTCCCCATGCAACATTTTTGGTTTGTAATGGAATCAAAAGTGGGCGTGACCAAACTGCTCCGCAGCACCCCTTAACGATGGCCCATAAGCATGGCTGCGTATCCACCTCTCCTGTGGGTGTTTGGAATTTTTGTGTTTTGTTCGTTGTTCATTGGAGACATAAGTACACTGCTGGTTTATGATCGGAAGCAGCTTCTGGATTTACGTTTTGCTGCCGCGGATGTCGCTGATTCGGGCCAGTATGAGCGTACCTCGGGGAGACCCCCTCTACCCCCGCTGCTCGGGGACGAGCTGCCCGTTTACCTCCGCTGCTCTTCTCACCAGCCTGCACGGAGAAATCGATCGACTCGGAGGAAGAAACGCGGCTCTCGAGCTGGCCGGCTGGTGAAGCTCAGAGCCCGGCGTTCTGTCTCGCTGTCTTCAGCTGATGGTCTCAATTCTCATCGCTAGTCTCCCGCGTGCACGGACCAGGAAAACAACGGGGATCTGCGGCCGGAGCAGCTCTCTGTGGGAAGCGAGCCGCGGACGCGCGCTCCCCCACCAGCGGCTAGCTCATCAGCTGCTAGCACATCTGCTAGCTCGGATAACATCAAGTTCTGTGTTGTCAACGCCATATCTGTTTGCAACAAAACGTTCATCCTCAGGGATTACTTTGAAGATCACGACTTGGACTTTTTCTGCATCACAGAGTCGTGGATGTCGCCGGGTGAGTCCAGCGCATTGACGGAAATAATACCACCAAACTGTTTGTTTTTTAACGACCCGCGACCATCAGGTCGTGGTGGTGGATTATTAACAATATTCAAATCAACTTTTGACTGTAAACAACTGTCCATTCCAGTCTCCTGCTCTAGCTTTGAGCTGACTGTGTTTGAACTAGGCCATTCACCTGTAACTTTGTGTGCTCTTGTCTACCGGCCGCCTCGTTCCAAGAACTTCATCAGCGAGTTTTCTGATTTCTTGGCTGAAATTACAGCTAAATATTCTCGGGTCGTCATTTCAGGCGACTTCAACTTGCATGTGTGTTGTCCTGAGAAGCCCATGGTTAAGGACTTTTTAGATTTATTGGACTCATTTAATTTAACTCAACACGTGAACTCTCCCACGCAGCAGCGTGGACATTTATTGGACCTTGTTTTAACATGTGATGTGACCGTTTCAAACCTTGAAATAGGAGACAATGTATTCTCGGATCATAGGCCAGTCAATTTTCAGTTCACCATCCCCCATGTAACCCCTAAAACATGCATTCCTGCACGTAAAGGCAGGAATGTTAACCATTTAACTGCCGCACGTTTCACTGAGGTTTACAACAATGACATGTTAATTCAGCCCCCATTGTTCCTCTCCAGCACTGAGGAGCTGACAAACCAGTTTGACTCTGTTTGTTTAAAGGCTTTGGATCAAGTGGCTCCTATTAAACCTAGAAGACCAAAACTCAGGGCCGAACCGTGGCTGAATGACACGACCAGAGCTGCCAGGCAGCAATGCCGAAAGGCGGAGAGGAAATGGAAAAAAGACAGACTGCAGGTCTCTTTTCAGATGGTAAAAGAGAGCTGGCGCCGATATCAGAAAGCAGTGAAAACTGCTAAATCACAATACTTCTCTGATATCATTGCTGCAAACTCTCGTAACCCTCGAGTTCTGTTCTCCACCCTAAACTCTGTTCTCCACCTCACTGAACAATCACCCATGGAAGCCTCGACTGAGCTGTGCGAGAACTTCCAACATTTCTTTTTAGATAAAATCGCAACCACCAGGGCTCTCATTTCTCCTCCATCTCACGATCCATCCATCCCACCTCAATCTGTTGCTGTTTGTGACCATTTTGAACCAGTCTCTCTGTCCTCTCTAGAGCAGGTCATGTGCAACCTGAAACCATCTGGCTCCCCCTTCGATGTGGTCCCCCCTCGGCTACTAAAGGAGGTTTTTCACACTCTAGGTCCCTCCATTCTCTCGATTGTAAATAGCAGTCTATCCTCGGGTGTGGTGCCAAAATCATTAAAACATGCTGCTGTTCAACCCCTCCTGAAAAAACCAAACCTCGACCCGTCAGTATTATCCAATTTCAGGCCTGTCTCCAGACTCCCATTTGTTTCTAAACTTCTAGAGAAAATAGTTGAGTCCCAACTAAAGTGCTTCCTGGAGGATCACGCTATCCCCGAGCTATTCCAGTCTGGCTTCAAATCCCTCCACAGCACTGAGACTGCCCTACTGAAGGTTTTTAACGACATCTTCCTATCCACAGATACTGGTGACTCTGTGCTGCTTGTCCTATTGGACCTCACATCCGCTTTCGACACCATCGACCATGAGATCCTCATTGCTAGGTTGGAGCAGTGGGTGGGCATCTCAGGATCAGCCCTAAACTGGTTCAGATCCTACCTCTCTGACAGGTCTTTTTGTGTGTCCATCAATGATTTTACTTCTGCAGTGGCGGCTCTTAAATGGGGGGTTCCGCAGGGGTCCATCCTGGGTCCTCTCTTGTTCTCCTTATACCTGCTGCCACTCGGTGCTATTTTCCGGAAACACAATATACCCTTCCACTTCTACGCTGATGACTGTCAAATTTACTTCCCCCTAAGACAAAATGGTACAGGCTCTATTCAACCTCTGCTCGACTGCCTGGCTGACATCAGGGACTGGATGGCTTTAAATTTCTTAAGCTTCAACGATAAGAAGTCTGAAGCCATATTGTTCCTTCCCAATGACACAACCTCAAACCACTGCATTGACCTGTCTGCTCTACCCCTGTCCGAAAAACAAAAAGTCACAAATCTGGGAGTGATAATGGATCCTTCCATGAAACTCAACAGTCATGTAAACATGATCGTCAAATCCTGTTTTTTCCAGCTGAGGCGTCTGTCTAAGCTGAAGCCCATATTATCAAAAAACAACCTGGAGACAGTGATTCACGCATTCATTACATCTAGGCTTGATTACTGCAATTCCCTTCTGCTTGGCGTCAGTCAAGCCACCATTGCACGATTACAACTGGTTCAGAACGCAGCTGCCCGATTTTTAACCAGCACACGCAAAAGAGAGCACATTACACCAGTCTTGGCCTCCCTTCACTGGCTACCGGTTCATCTTCGAATCCAATTCAAAATTCTCATGTATGTCTACAAATCGCTGAACAGTCTCGCCCCCGCCTATCTCTCGGATCTGATACACCCATATGTCCCTCCACGTGCTTTGAGGTCAGAGGATCAGGTACTCTTAATAGTTCCAGAAACTCGCCTTAAGCGCAGGGGTGACAGGGCGTTCTCTGTAGCAGGCCCAAGACTCTGGAACGAGTTACCGCTGCTCATCAAACAGGCCCCCTCCCTCTCGGTTTTCAAATCCCGGTTAAAAACTCACTACTACTCCATTGCTTTCAATGCCAGCTGATTTGTATTGGATCGTTTTATTTATGATCTGCAATGTTTTTATGTTTTTCGTGTTGTACTTCATTGTCTGTGTTGCCTGTTGCGTGTTTGTTTGTCCAGCACTTTGGTGTGGACTTGTTCCTGTTTAAAGTGCTTTATAAATAAAATGGTATGGTATGGTATGGTAACGTGAGATAGAGCGACTGGTACATCGGACAGAGCTGAAATTTGGTACATACGTAGAGACCCCTGAAACAAGAAAAAAATGTCTCATGGAGGTATGCCTTAAAACTAACAGGAAGTCGGCCATTTTAGGTCAAATAGTCATTTTGGGTCATTTTTCATGTTTCATATGTGGCACATTTTAACAAATTCCTCCTAGGGATTTGGGGCAATTGCCTTCAAACTGGGTAATATGCCCTTAATACACGGGGGAGTAAAACTTTATCAAAAGCTCATATTTTCATATACGCTAAAGGGGCGTGGCCAGGCCTCAAATATACTTTTCCATCCATCCATCCATCCATCTTCTTCCGCTTATCCGGGGTCGGGTCGCGGGGGTAGCAGCCTAAGTAGGGAGGCCCAGACTTCCCTCTCCCCAGCCACTTGGAGCAGTTCCTCCGGGGGAATCCCAAGGCGTTCCCAGGCCAGCCGAGAAACATAGTCCCTCCAGCGCGTCCTGGGTCTTCCTCTGGGTCTCCTCCCGGTGGGACGTGCCCGGAACACCTCACCAGGGAGGCGTCCAGGAGGCATCCTAACCAGATGCCCGAGCCACCTCAACTGGCTCCTCTCGATGTGGAGAAGCAGCGGCTCTACTCCGAGTCCCTCCCGGATGACTGAGCTTCTCACCCTATCTCTAAGGGAGAGTCCAGCCACCCTGCGGAGAAAACTCATTTCAGCCGCTTGTATCCGAGATCTTGTTCTTTCGGTCATAACCCAAAGCTCATGACCATAGATGAGGGTGGGAACGTAGATCGATCGGTAAATTGAGAGCTTTGCCTTTTGACTCAGCTCTCTCTTCACCACGACAGACCGGTACAGCGCCCGCTTCACTGCGGACGCTGCACCTATCCGCCTATCGATCTCACGCTCCAGTTTTCCCTCATTCGTGTACAAGATCCCGAGATACTTAAACTCCTCCTCCAAATATACTTTTCACATCGTAAATTTTTAAATGCTATAACTTTCACGATGAAAAACAGAATTGCACCAAACTTGGCAAGAGTGATCCGTGTTGGATGAAACCAGAAGGACAGATGGTGGTGGATTTTTTCCAAGAAAATGGAAATGGTTGTAGTCAACACTTAATTACTGTACAAAAGAGGGAGGAGCATAGAGTGTGGGAGTTTGTATCAAGATTGGTTTGTTAAGTGTCCTTGGGTGTCATGAAAGGCGCTTTTAAATAAAATGATTATTATTATTATTAAGATTGTTAATTTGTTTGGAGCAAGATGCTTCAACCATAACAAAGATTAGGGAGGGACAAATGTAAACTATAAATATGTTCCCACAGTGATGTGTGTTCCATAAAACTTAGAACATAATTTTAGAATATTGAGATAACTTCTGAAAAGAATCCCCTTATCCCACCAAAAACATTTGAACATTTTGCTTTCAATACACAACAAAGATCCTGATCCATCTGGTTAGTTTTAATTTTAGCCATTCCTCATGTGGGGAGGCTATTTGAACCCTTTGAGCTCTGTGACAGAACATGTTTTTCTTGCATTCATTATTTTTGAACTTACCCTACCACTCTATCACAATACCACCCAGAGGCTGAACCAATTATGCGGTACATATTTGAACCACCCCCCCCCCCCCCAAAAAAAAAACCCAGTTCAGTCAAACCCCAGGCCCTACTCTTATATTGCCTCTCAGTAAGAGATCATGCTTGAGTAACAAGTACCAAAAACAGATGCTTGTCATCAGCAGTGGACACATCTGACCAAAAGGTTAACTCTGCTAACCCATTTTCCGCTATCTAAAAAGATAGCTTTGCTAATGCTAAGCTGCTAAACAGGTTAAAAAATGTGGAAGTTAATGCTAAACCACTAACTGCTAAGACGTCTATCACTCAGTCGGTATCGGACACCTCCATCTCTTTACATTTGAGGCCACGTTGACCAATCATGTCTTGTCACGTGTACACCTAGCAGGGAGAGTGGGGTGAGATAAGCCACTTTTTTGCTTTGTTGGTTCTACAGGTGAGAGTAAATAATGCAGGAGTACATTGAAAATACATATCCTTATTGTGGATGTTGTCTAAAAAAATGGTTATATAACAAATCTATAACAAGCAGCTCTAGAAATATGATGTGACAAAAAAGTGCTACAGTGGCTCTATTTGCCCCAGATACATTAATCCAGCTCAGAGGGTAAAACTGATAATTTTTCTTTGTCCAGTTTTAAAACAGGCATAAAACACATATTATTCAGGAAAATCTATTTAAATGGAGGTCACCTGAAAAATACAAAATCAGCTTAGTAAAGTTAGAATTTTATGTATTTTCCACTACTGAGTAATTTTGAGGTAGGTTACAAATCAAGATAGCTTTAATGATCCAGTCATCGTGTAGCCAAAAATGGGGAAAAATTAATCATAAACATTTAAACAAAGACACAATAAATCTTGAAATCTGTTCATTACATTAGTCTCACATTTTTGAACTTGAGTATTTAGGTGGTTAAACTTCAGCATGCTCATTGTAAAAACTTACTCGATATTCCACTGATCAAGGTTGCAAGGAAATGTGACGCTGCAGCCTCGTTGCAGTACCTCTAACCTCCTGAGGTTTTAGCAAGCTTTATCTACACATCATACAGTGGAATGGATCCCACATCATTCTCCTTGAATTTGAAGGTGTGCTTCTCTCTGCCACTACTTCCATGTATTCTGAGAAATCTTGCAGTCACTTCATTGATTTCAAAGTTCTCAGTCAAACAATGTTGCATATTGCTTTTGTTTGCAATCTTTACAGTGACAAAAATCACCAACTGAGAGATCAGTGTTGCCATGTTCACTCTCATCATCTGAAGTGTCATCAAGTGGGATGGAAACATGACTCTCATCAGAGCTGCTGTTTACTGGAATTTTCTTTCTGTTTGTGCATTTGCTTTGTTGGTTCTTAGACATGGGACACTTCTTTCCTCTTGCATTTTCATCTTTTTGCATGTGCTATTTTGGTTGCATGCTTTTCAAGTGTGTCAGTCAGGATCCTTTTCTTCACCTGTTGTCTTCTTTGGTTTGCCCTGGGCTTTTGGTTTTTGGGAAAGTGAATAAATTTGGGAGGAGACACATCCATTGGAGTGGGGAAGTGGCTCCGCTCTGACTGCTGCTGAAGAACATCCCTGTGAATACATCTCAACAAGCTACCCGGTAAGTCAAGTCAGATTTATTTATAGAGCACATGTTAAACAGTGAAGGAAACATGAGGGAGATAGTATATTGTGTCTTTAAACACATATAGTGCCACCCAGATGTAACTAAAGGATTTTAACAGGGGTCAGTATTAAGCTGACCTCTTTATCCTTAATTAACTTACTTATTCAGATTGAATAGTAATTTCACGGATTCTTTTCTTTTTCAGTTTACCCAATATTTCTGTGATCTTTATGATGGATAAATAAACAGAGCTATAGAGTGACAATGGACACGTTAACTTAGCTTGATATGTCAAAGAGACACTATCATTTATTTAAAATGAATCAACTAAATTAACACCATTACACTTGATTGACATGATTTCACTTTCTTGTAATTTAAAACGTCAGCACACTTAAATTCAACACAACAGACTTCAATATTGGATGTTAACATATTTAGTCTGTGGGCTCTTCAGCTTAAAATAGTTTCCAGCTTAGATTGAGAGGCAAAAGAATAGGAGGAAAGATTTAAGAAGAATTGGGAGGTTAAGAGAGGAAGTTTATCTTGCATTTATGAAACCAGATGACACTCTTCCGTACGCGTCCAGCTAAGATATCATCACACCTCCAGCAAGCAAACAGCTGCTCCTTTACCTTAAGACGTCCGCCTTGGTTCTGGCAAAGAGCTGTGATCAGCTTTGGACTGACGAGTCGTCGGTCCCGCAAGTCCAAGCTGGACTCCAGACGTGTTTACCTTGTCGGTGTCGGTGATACTCGCTTTCGTCGGCAGAAGCCGTGGCAATCGTGGTTTTTTGGCTCAAGATAAATTATTCCAGGAAGGAATAACAAAGTTTTGAGCTTACGCTCATTCGAAGTGGACTCATAACAGCAAGTTATCAGTCCCAGCTGGATGACGAAGGTCGTTAGCTCTTGACCAAGCGTACCCCAGCCCTTTGGGAAGGTTCACATCTCTTTTGAAGCTCCCAGCAAACTCTGAAGTGTTTAGCAAAAACTTAGAACTTAAAAAGATCATGAGATGAGAGATGAGACTTGTGTCTTTTTCATTGGTCCGTGGACCAGTCGAGCAATTCACTTGCCGTTATCACGACCCAAGGTTACAGCCAGAGCAGAGGGAGATTTGTTTAGGAAAAGACAGAGCAGCTGGAGCCCTTTCATGAAAAACAACAGATTAACTGTCTTCTGACTTTCTAAACAAAACCGTCCGGTCTCTGTGACCCGAGACTTCACCTTTAACACAGCAGTGAACACAGTAATACTCTTACAGAATAACACAGCTTAAAAGCACACATCATGAAAATGACAAAAGTTATTCTTTTGGTCACATTAGAATAAAATCAAAGATAGAAATAGTCTCTTTTGGTGACTATGTTCTAAGATTACAACTAATGGAATGATTTTGTAGTAAATGTCTTGCTTTACTGAGAGGTCAGTAAAGGTCATCACTGGACAGTTCAAAAACCTTAGTTTGACCCTGGGTAGGTCCACTACATCTCCCCCCTTTTGGAAGCCATCGCCAGTCCTTGGGGATGGGGTCCAACACGAAAGGAAACCTTGAACTGTCTTTGATCTTGAAGTAATCCAGCAAGTGGAAAAGAAAAATCAAAAATTATAATCCCATAAAGTTTTTGGAAATTCCATACTGTTCGGAGGTAATCCCATTGCGAAAAGCTTTTAATCCCTTGGAAAACTGAGTCTGTTAACTCTTGGAAAACAAAGTCTGTGATCCTTTGGAAAACAAAGTCTTATAATCCACAGCGGTAATTCCACAGCAGTAATTCCACAACGGTTAGTTTTGTTGATTGATCAGCAACAATTGTTTTCATAATCAGCATGTAGAGGGGATCCCTCGATTGACGCAGAGGAGGCGACCCTTGGATGGAGGTTGAAGACCAAGCGTTGGAGCTGCAGGTCCCCACATCGAAGGTTGTTGGCTGGTTGGTTTCCAGTCAGTGCCACTCTGGTTCTATGTGTCATGCAATTATGTGGTTTTTTAAGGTGGGCTTATGATTGGGATTTTACATTAGGCCCTACCTATATGCACCTGGTATGCAAGCTATCATGGTTTAGATCAGCTACGATTACCAATTAAGGGGTGGATCAATTCTGCAAAATTAGATATAGGGATCGTACCTATGAAATTTTGGAGGGCTTCTGTAACGAAGGCCTCTAATTCCAAACTATTCCTCCATTCATTACTTAGTTTAGGTTAAACTAAAATAAAAAATGAAATATAGTTTGATCTAAATGTCTGTTGTCTTTTAGACGAACGACGTAGGATTTGGTATTCCTAATAAATTTTGAAGTCTATGGCGAGACTCATCAAAATGAATAGGTAATCTAGAATAGAAACGATCGAATCGGTTCAATTTAGAAATTGTGAGACCAGTGTAGTTTATGGTACCTTGAGTAGCTTTAAACTACATTGACTCTTCGACGATTGAGATTTAACAAAACGAACTGCATGTTGGCATAGTTAAATCCATATCATTCATTAACCAATGTTAATACAAAACCTTTTTGGCTGGGAGTGTTCAGAACCAAACAATATCTCAACTAATGACAACAGTAATGACTAAACAACAAGGAAACAACGTTTCACTGCTTCGACACACTCTTGTCGTCAGATTCCAAAGTGCAACACACAAGAAAAACAGGTCTCAACTTTATGACCGAGGTCAAATTAAATCTCGTGGATTTAAACGGTTGTTAAGGTTAGTTTTTTGTTGTGGGTTTTAGGCTTAGCGTTTCTAAGTTCAAATTGGACAATGCGACTTATAGGGTGGAAAATACGGTAGTTTAAACCTGATTAGTTTATTTACTAACTTGTGTTTGGACGACCTTATTATCCCATGAAGTCGGTGAGTTTGTGAGATCTTTGTCTTTTGTGGAGTCATTGAACGCCTTGTAAGGTTTGATCTGATTTCGATGTACCCATTTAGCAATTGGCTCTTTGCGGCCTTTGCTGATTTTGATTTCGTAGACGACTGAGGACACTTTGTCTGTTATCAGATGAGGTCCAGTCCACCTGGGCATTAGTTTGCGGGCGAGAGTTCCGGTCCCGGACTCTCCTTTCCCGGTTGCTGGGGCGAACGTATAGTACCAGACTCTGTCTCCCACTTGGAGTTCATTGTGAGAGGCCTTCTGGTCATAGTACGCCTTACGTCCTTCAGCGGATCTTTCCAGGTTTTTCTGGGCGAAAGCAAAAGTGTTTCTGAGGTGTACATTCAAATCTTTGTCTTTGGCATGGCCTAACATCACCCCCCTTTGGTCATGGGGGACCACGAACACAGGTGAGGACGTCCGTCCATGGGCACAAGTTAGGATGCCACCGTTTAGTTTAAGCTGTTCGCGCAGCTGAGAGAAGACGGTACACAGGAATCGTTTAGGTTTTGGCCAACGTATCTTCTTACGTTTACCTCTTTCCGTGTAATTCAGGTGTGTCACAACTGTCGGTGCAGTCGCAGGTGTGTCTGATTGTACAGACTGCGACGGGTCACTGTCATTGTGTGTGTCTTTCCATTTCTTGACTGAAGAGGGGCCCTTTGAGTCTGTAAAAACTATGTCATTTCTGATTAGTTCTAGACACAAATGTTCCTGAACCAAGGTTTCATCAAAAGCTTGGCTAATAGCCGATTTACCTGTCCCAGGGGACAGTACAGCGTCATCGGTGTGGGATCCTTGGATCTCAACACCTTTCACTACCTGTGGTAGGCAGTGGTCAGGGAGTGCTGAACGTGTCAGCTCACAGAGGAGGTTCTCTTGTTGGGCCAGAGTTTGGTCCAACTTTTGGGTCTCTTCTGTCTCACCTGTAGTTGAAGGTTCACTTACCGGGCTCTCGTCCTCGGATGAGCAGTCCCTTGTGTCCTCTGCGGTACCTGCGGTTAGGCAGTCTGTATCACAACTAGGAGGCACTTTTATTGGCAGGGGTTTTCTCACTGTGCTCCACATTTTCTGTTGGCCATAGTCTATAATCGCTTCAAAGCGGTTTATAAAATCTTGGCCAACCAAAAATGGGAATGAGTCAAGGTTAGACACAAACACCGGGTGGCGTAGTGTCATTTTGCCAATCTGCATGTGAACCATAGCTATAGCTGTCAGGGTTGTTCTCGTCTCTGCGAGACCCTGTAGCTCAATAGCACATTTCTCAAAGGGTATTTGCCTGTCAACACCGTTAGCGGCGGTCCTCAGCTCCTCGAACAGCTTGGCCGACATAATAGTTATATCAGAACTGCTGTCCAGGAGGGCTTCACGCTCAAGGACACCTTCCAGTGTGATGGGCAGGTAAGCTTTCTTAGCCACCCCCCTTTGTATAAAGTTACACAGAAACCTCACAGGTCTTGGCCCACGTTTCTGTTCACGTGTGACTCTGTCTGTGTAATCTTGTTCACTGCCAGCATCTTGTTGGCTGACAGCATCATGACCTTCAGGAAGTTGTAGACTATCAGCAGTTTGTTTGCTGTCTTCGTCATCAACTGTGTGCTCAGAGTTGTCAAGGACAAGGTCACTCATTGTCCCAGTATGGTCATCCTCTGTATCATTCAAGTTTTCAAACAACCAACTTACATCCACCACCTCATCAGAGCTTGGAGGTTTGATGTCTTTGTTCTGGAACGTATGCGACCTTTTGCATGTCTCGGAATGTGTCATCCGAGGTGCAGGTCCACGTCTCAGGGGTCCCTTCCGGGCCCACCCTGGTCTTGGGCGTCCTGTAGAGCTAACACCCACCTTTAGTTGTTTTCTAGTTTGAAAATCTTGTTTAATCTCGCCTTTTTTAGGACTGGAATCCAGCTCCAGCGAGTGGGATTTGACCGCTTCACCTGGGGACACCTGTAAGGGTGTTTTGATTAGCATGTTAGCTTCAAATGCATTTACAGCATACCGTTTTATTTCTTCCATGGTTTGCGTCCTTGCATTAACCACGGTGAGCAGCGGAAATCGTATCTTATAGCCGAGACGTAAGAAGAAAGACCACTTAAAGTCTTCATCTTCTTCCATGCCTGGTGTATATTTGTCACCAAAATGAGCTTTAAGAAGCCTGTCGTAAAACATCAAAGGATGTTCACCTGCTTCTTGCCACCTGTACCTGTCAACTGAGCAGTCACCACCTTGGCCCGTTCTAAGCCATTTTGGGGCCCTGATGGAGCGGACCCTCTCACTTGTTTCACCCTGTTTAACGTCCATTATTGTATTGATTTTTTTTTTTTGTGAAAAAATCAAATAAGATTGTTCTCATGTTAGTGTTTGCAAATAAATATTCACTTTTAATGTAGCACTGAGTCAAATAAACTAATCAGCTGAGGTTTACGCGTTTCACTGTGTAATAAGTATTCATAGGTACCTTATTTCAGGTTTTTACCCTCAATGAACTTTGTAAAAGTTAAATGCACTCTTGCAGTGTTAACTTTAAAATAGAACTTACGTTCAAACAACAGTTACTAACTAACCCAAGCAGCCTGATTTCCGTTTTTTCTTACTCAAACGCTTATAAAAGAGGGCTGACTTAAATGCAATGTTTTCACTAAAATGTGACAGGATGCTGCTTGAGCATGCCTTTAAAAAGATGTCTTGCAGCCTCAGTGAAACTGATTTTGTACTGCATTTGACAGTTATCAGGAGTAAAAAAGGACGTTCTGTTCGTTATTTTAAACAATTTTTTATTTAAAATAAACGAGTGTTCGTGCGCTCAGCATAACAGTACAGTAATGAAGTTCCTTCAAATAAAAATCAGTGATTATAATCAAATTGTTGTCTTGTGACATGTTCAAATCTGGTCTGCTTTCTTTGGAGTGAAAAATGTACTTTCGTTTGTTATTTTAAAGTTTTCATTTAAAATAAACTGGAGTCATTAATTTTACACAGAAAAACGTTAAAAATGCAATTTTTAACTAAAAGTGTACAGTGTACACCAATTCTGTGTAAAATTCAGAGATGTGAAGAGCTTAATGTGGAAATGCTCTGTTCTCCATCATTTTTTTTATTTTTATTTAATTTGAAAATCAAATAAAAAATGCTTTTTGAGTGTTATTTTAAATCTCTTCAGTATTTAAAATGAGCACAAATTGTGTGTCTGTACCTCTGTTATACTAAAATTTGTATTTAGAATAAACAGGAGTTTTTGTTTGCGTACAGAACAATTTTAAAAGCTGGTAATTCACCATAAAAATGCTGACCTCTCATGATGTATTTGAGAAAACTCATCTGTCAACGTCTGTTAACCAACAGGGGGCAGCTTCGAGTCTTAATGTTTGTTATCACGAGGTGACTGATTTATTTCATTCAGTATTTAACTGAAAACTACCTTTTAGAGTTAGTTTCTAGTGTGTTCGTGATAAACGCTTGAACTACGGTCTTGTCAGAGACAAATCTATGTTGTTAGACAGTTTAGATGGCTTGAAATGAGTGTTTAAACTCTCAGTGAAATCTCAGTTTGTCCCGTGAGTGTGTGAACTGCTTGTCACCCGAGGTGCACCTGGGAATGACGACACAAGTAGGCGGGTTGACGCAGCGCGTCACCAGCTTCCGTTGAGCGAGGCGGAGCTCGCTAAACAGATACGTGACGTCAACCAATCAATCACAGCGTTTGTAGTTCATTCCCAAGCGTTCATGGTAAACGTAGTTCTATTACCTTCGACCAATGCAGTGCCGGAAATGACGACAAAGTGGGTTGTTCGCAACAGCGTGCGTTCCCAAATCAGCGAATCAGCGTTCGCTACGAGAGTGATTGACAGTTCACAGCTCTCGTTCATCCAATCACAGCTCATAAACAGACATGCCGGACACGTCTTTTTAACGTTAGCTTGCACAGCAGACCACAACTTTATAGACTCGTAATCAACTCAAACGCTTCAAATTAACTTCCCAAAATTCTGAAACATGGCAATCACATTTAAAACAGGCACAACTCAGCTACGCTCAGTAACACAGCACTTCAACTGTAACACAACACGGACTCTCTTCGGAGCCGCGTTCAAGGTCGGTTCCGTCCACTTTAAGGAAGCAGAATTCGGGTTTCAGAACCACTATCCGACAACGTTCTAACAGTAATATGCTTCTTTGACCTGCTCTAACATGTAAAATACCAGCACAGCGATCTTTTAGATGTTAATTATAGCTTTCAGGCTTTTGACACGGCGGTCAAACAAAGCTTTGTACCGGAGTCTGTGCGTGAACTGGACCGAACGGAACCAGAACCCCCCCACAGACCACGGACTGACAAAAACCTCACCTAAAAGCTTCCAACAGCGTGTGAAAGAGTTGAACGAATAACAATTTATCAGCTTCAAATGATAAAAACATGCAGAATCTGCCTGTCATGAACACTTCCAGCCAAAATTATTATCCTCAGAGTTTAAAACTTGGATCCTAATATGCAAACATGACGTTACAGTTCATGAGAGATCACAGATTCTATCAATAAACTTTTAGAAAACTCGTACGGCCACCAGATTTATCAATAAACTTACGGGCCACCAGATGAAGTGAACATGAGGGAGATAGTATATTGTGTCTTTAAACACATATAGTGCCACCCAGATGTAACTAAAGGATTTTAACAGGGGTCAGTATTAAGCTGACCTCTTTATCCTTAATTAACTTACTTATTCAGATTGAATAGTAATTTCACGGATTCTTTTCTTTTTCAGTTTACCCAATATTTCTGTGATCTTTATGATGGATAAATAAACAGAGCTATAGAGTGACAATGGACACGTTAACTTAGCTTGATATGTCAAAGAGACACTATCATTTATTTAAAATGAATCAACTAAATTAACACCATTACACTTGATTGACATGATTTCACTTTCTTGTAATTTAAAACGTCAGCACACTTAAATTCAACACAACAGACTTCAATATTGGATGTTAACATATTTAGTCTGTGGGCTCTTCAGCTTAAAATAGTTTCCAGCTTAGATTGAGAGGCAAAAGAATAGGAGGAAAGATTTAAGAAGAATTGGGAGGTTAAGAGAGGAAGTTTATCTTGCATTTATGAAACCAGATGACACTCTTCCGTACGCGTCCAGCTAAGATATCATCACACCTCCAGCAAGCAAACAGCTGCTCCTTTACCTTAAGACGTCCGCCTTGGTTCTGGCAAAGAGCTGTGATCAGCTTTGGACTGACGAGTCGTCGGTCCCGCAAGTCCAAGCTGGACTCCAGACGTGTTTACCTTGTCGGTGTCGGTGATACTCGCTTTCGTCGGCAGAAGCCGTGGCAATCGTGGTTTTTTGGCTCAAGATAAATTATTCCAGGAAGGAATAACAAAGTTTTGAGCTTACGCTCATTCGAAGTGGACTCATAACAGCAAGTTATCAGTCCCAGCTGGATGACGAAGGTCGTTAGCTCTTGACCAAGCGTACCCCAGCCCTTTGGGAAGGTTCACATCTCTTTTGAAGCTCCCAGCAAACTCTGAAGTGTTTAGCAAAAACTTAGAACTTAAAAAGATCATGAGATGAGAGATGAGACTTGTGTCTTTTTCATTGGTCCGTGGACCAGTCGAGCAATTCACTTGCCGTTATCACGACCCAAGGTTACAGCCAGAGCAGAGGGAGATTTGTTTAGGAAAAGACAGAGCAGCTGGAGCCCTTTCATGAAAAACAACAGATTAACTGTCTTCTGACTTTCTAAACAAAACCGTCCGGTCTCTGTGACCCGAGACTTCACCTTTAACACAGCAGTGAACACAGTAATACTCTTACAGAATAACACAGCTTAAAAGCACACATCATGAAAATGACAAAAGTTATTCTTTTGGTCACATTAGAATAAAATCAAAGATAGAAATAGTCTCTTTTGGTGACTATGTTCTAAGATTACAACTAATGGACTGATTTTGTAGTAAATGTCTTGCTTTACTGAGAGGTCAGTAAAGGTCATCACTGGACAGTTCAAAAACCTTAGTTTGACCCTGGGTAGGTCCACTACAACAGAAACAGTTACCAAAGTGCTTAACAAAAAGATCACAGCATCAAATAAAAAGTAACAAGATGTTAATTATAGCACATGGAATAAAAATATAAAAACACAAAACATAATTAGAAAAAATTAAATAGTAAATCATCACCTTGTCTCAAATGTCATGGAATAATAACAAAAAAGCATCAACACAGTCGGAAAGAATGAAATACTAAATCAGATGACCATTTGGGAACAAAACTAAAGCATAAACACAATCAGAATCAATGAAAAACTAAATCCAAATCAGATCACCCTGTGTTAAATGTCAGTGAATACAGATGAGTTTTCAGGAGAGATTTAAAAGTAGAGACTGAAGTGGCCTGTCTAATGTTGATGGGCAGATTGTTCCAGAGTTTAGGGCTCATGACTGAAAAGGCTCGATCTCCTCTGAGCTTCAACCTGGTTTTTGGTACAACCAAAAGCAGCTGGTCTGATGATCTCAAAGCCTGATATGGAGCAAAAGGATGGAGAAGGTTGGAGTGGTATGAGGGCCAATGGCCATTAATGCACTTAAATGTCAACAGGAGAATTTTAAAATCAATTCTGACATGTACAGGGAGCCAGTGAAGGGAGAACAGAACCAGTGAAATGTGCTCAAACCTGCGAGTTCCTCTTAATAGCTGAGCTACAGCATTTTGGACAAGCTGGATCGTGAAAGGACACTTGACCGACCCCAACATTAAGCAAGTTACAGTAGTCCAGGTGGGTTGTAATGAATGCATGGACTAATTTTTCAAGATTGGATCTGGACAGCACATACTTAAGTTTAGCTATCTGCCTTAGCTGAAATAAACTTTTTTGAAGAACAGAGTTGATCTGTTTGTTAAACTTAAAGTCTGAGTCTAAAACAATCATGAGATTGTCTAAAAAAGTTAAGTCTTGTCTAAAAAAAGTTTAAGTCTGGTCCTCTGGACATTCAAAAATCAATTCAAAACAAAACAAAACAAAATAATTGTAGAAACGTTTTCGTCCAAAAGACTTCTTCAGTCTGAAATGCTGTATTCAGCTCAGTCTTATAAACAGCATCTTCTCATAGTGGATAGTCCACTATGAGAAGGTACTAGTTATAAGACTGCACTGAATACAGCACCTCAGACTGAAAAAGTCTCTCAGACGAAAGATGATACGTTTCTACAAATTTTTTTTTTGTTTGTTTTGCTTTTTGAATGTCCAGAAGACCAGACTTAACTTTTTTAGATTTTTCTACCTGGATTATTGAACATGCATCAGGAGATCCCGAGATTGGTAACAGACTGCTTTAGATATGGCTGAAAGGAGTCCTGGTTTACAGGATTAGTGACAGCAGCAGAGCTAGGGTGAAACACAAGGACCACAGTTCTCTGATCACTAAAACTTAAGAAGTTCATAGCCATCCAAGCCTTGATGTCATCAAGACAATTTAACAAAGGACAAATGGAACAGGAACTGTTAAGTTCCAACAAAGGTGGACTCTGAAGGGGGATCATCTTCAGAGGCAGACAGCAGTTCAGGGTTTGGCCTTTCAGAAACCATGGATGTCCCATACTCATCATCAGCCAAAATATCTTGGTTGGAAGGAAAGATTCCTTTGGACCTAGTCCAGAAGAGATATCCCATGGTGTCATTCCTGAAATATAAGCTTCATTAACATATCCAGCAATCTACTTTGTAGTATATGCTGTCGTTTGGCCTGGGTTAGATCTCATCCAACCATCTCATCACATCCAACCAAGGCTCTGTTATAATAGTTCTTGAATAGACCATACACACTCTTTTTCAAAGGCTTCAAGCAATGGGACGTGTGGGGTGGAATTGTGGGCATAACATAAATTTGTTGATTACAGTGTTTTTTTGCCTCTTTTCCATTAGTACCTTTAGTACCAGTACAGCACGTTTCGACTTGGGTCGGCACAGTACAGTTGAGTTTCCATTATACTTTCAGTAACGGTTCTAGTGGGCGTGTGAGTATCATCTGCTGCAGCTTTTTTCTCTCCAAGATAGCCGCCAATCAGCACCACCTGATGATCATACCCTTGATGAGGCATTGCTCTATTTAAGGCCCTGTTTACACGGCGCATATTTTGAGTGGAACCGCTCCTTTCTCTCTGCGTCTTTGCTTATCGTTGACAAGAGTTCACTGTCCCCCCTCCCCTGGATCCGATGCTTTTCTGATCCATTGCTCAGGGTGGATCTTTTTCGCTGACCCCTCGTTGATAATGTAAACATCTCCCGTGGAGCTTTTGTTTCAACACATGCACGCCTCACGCACGCGCGGACAGCCGGCATTTCTAATGGCGGTGAACTGGACACACACCACTTTCTGAACTACAGCTGATGGAATACAGTATATTTTGAGTCTCATATTTAATTATTCTACACCTGAATTACCTGCATCTGTGTTGGAAGAGAGCCAGCTGCCTGGATCCAGTTGTCGCTGTTAACGAGGCAGGCGGACCTTTCACGTGTCACGCTGCACTATAACATACTAAATGTGCTATATAATAACAGTTTAACAATAATAAACAGTATTTCTGTTAGCGTGGGATATATATACATTTTTCTGAGCTAAATGAAGCTATCAGGACTCGTTACGTCATGCCTACATGCTGCTGAAAATGAAGACACCAGGTTTATTTTTTATTTATTTATTTATTCAACACCACAAACTGTATGTCACAAACACTGAGAATTAAATTGAACACTTTTAAAAACACGTTAACTGAACTGTTATGAACTGGACTCTGTTGTTTTCATCCTCATGGAGACTGGAGACTGGACCCACATCCGAACCGGTCCGCTTCGTGGAACGACAGCTTCGACCTTGCAGGAAAAAAATAAAAATAAAACCTCAGTTGGTTGTTCTGTGATCGAAGTAAACACAAGGAAAAATTATTAAGAGCATTGTTTACCTTGTAGCGCTGCTGTAAATCAGCTGATTCTCACGGACTAGTCAGACATGTTGACGCGGTTCCGGTCCAGTCAGCGTCTGGTGTGCAGCTTGTTAGATGAAGCGGTCCCACTTGGTGTCAAATCTGTCGACTTTTATCCAAAATCCAGCTTTATCTTGTTGTTAAGTTGGTGTTAGCTCAACTTTTAGACCAGAAGAACGCAGCAGAGAGAGGCAACACGCATGCGCAGTGGGTGAAGGTTCAGCAGCACGCATGCACAATGGGTGAAAGGGGGGGGGGCATGAGGGAGGGAGGAAATTCGAGCGGATCCATGTCAACGCAAAACTTTTAATCTAACTAACATACCCAAAATATCCGTTTCCCCCCCCACAGTGTCCATGTAAACAGGGCCTAAGGCTGCAGCTGAATGTTACTCGTCGCCAAAGCATTAGCCACTAATGGTACACTTGTCTCTGGCCTGTGTTTATCTCTTGTGCTAAAGACTAAAACCTTTACTTATGATTTCAGCTTACCTGCCTCCTCGTGCCTGATCCTGGTTCTGCTCGTGCCTGATCCTGGTTCACCTCGTGCCTTGGTTCTGGTTCTCCTTGTGCCTTGGTTTTGGTTCTCCTTGTGCCTTGGTTCTGGTTCTCCTTGTGCCTTGCCTTCCAGCCACACGCCTGTCAGCCTGGATTCCACTCTGGTTCCCCTCCAACCATCCCTCAAATTGTAAGATAAACTACTGGATCAACATCCTCTCTTCACATTCCCCAGCCAGAACCCTCTGACCCTTTCTCCTCACAGCTCCAGCTGATGAGCTACCTCGCTGTAAATAATAAACACTAGTCCTGTTTCCATCCATTTTCATTTCGAATTTTGAGCTACCTCGCAAATATGTAAATACAAATTAATGCAGAGCATAAGTGTTTCCATCTACTGGCTTGAAGCGCTTTTTCCAAGCCGCGCACAGCGTCATTACGTCAGACGTCAGCGTCATTACGTCAGACGTCAGCACTGCGCATGTCTACAGTAGACCAGAGAGTAAACAGGAAGTAGCGGTTGAAAACAGAACCCGGTCACACATCTCGTCAAAATGGGGAGAATATTTCAGGTACGTGCTGCTGTCGGGCGAGTTGTATTTATTCTGTCATGCCAACTAGTTTTAGCGAGTTACATGTTGTTCGGAGCGGAAACAGCTGATCAGTCACGTGACGTGAATGTGCGCTACGGCAGCACGAGTCGGCAAATGTGTTTCCATCTGTCGTTTTGCGCAGCTGCTCGGTTTCGCAGCTCCCAAAAACCACCTCAAGCGAGCGTATAAACTTTTTGGCGAATTTCAGAAAGTAACTTCGTATTTTGCCGTTTCCATTAAGCTTTTCTGCTGCGATACTTCAAAATGCGCACCTAGAAACCTTGATGGAAACACGGCTAGTCAATTTGTATCTCTGAGTCTTACCTCGTTTTCATGGTGTTGTACCACTCTGGGTCCCTCGAGTCATAACAGAAATGCTCTGGCCACACAAATCCCAGAACAAGACCATGGACAAACAGTCTTCTCCTTCCCAGGTGGAACGCATAGACAAATTAGAGGAGATGCTCCAACGAGTCCTCAATTAGCAGGTAACCTCCCAGAAGAACATGCATTAATTGTCTTCTCAATTAATAAAAAACTCGCCTCTTCACTTTTTGCAGTCGCTTCCGCTTCTTCCTCGTCGAGCCCTCCCAGGACGGAACCGGTCCCGACACCTCATCTCAACAGGTTATTAAAGCCATCTGAATATTTCTCAGGAAATCCTGACCACTATGGAGGATTCCTTCTCCAGTGTAAACTCGTATTCAAGGGAGCCCCTCAACTCTATGCCACAAGTTTTTCCAAGATCACCTACTTCATCACTCAACTCATGGGCGACGCTTTCAGGTGGGCCATTTCATATTTACACTCTCACGAGCCGCACTTTATCCCTTTTGGACTATTTTTGAAAGAATTTCTTAGGATTTTCGACTGTCTCCTGTGGGAACCAAATGCCGCAAAGCGGCTCCTAGGATTACGTCAGGGTCGATGTCCTGTTGCTGAACACGCCCTTGAGTTCCGCATCCTTGCTGCCTAAACTACTTGGAATTAATCCGTCTTACAAGGTACCTTTTTGACTTCCCTTTCTGAGACAATTAAAGATCAGATTGCCGTTTGGGATGAACCAGAGGGGTTCGACAAACTTTTGGACCTGGCAGTCGCCATTGATGAACGCTTCCCGGAGCGTAGGAGAGAGAAGCACTTCAACTCCCATAACTCCCCCACTTCTGAACTCACTAGGTCAGTGTCACATGTACAAAACCTCAACTTTCTACTACAAGTCCCAGGCACCTGACACTTTCGGGTTTAAGAACCCTCGTCCAACATTTCTAGAACATTTCTAAACTGAGGGCATTATTATCCAAATCTGACCTGGAGATGATTATTCATGTTTTTATCTCTTCTCGTTTAGATTACTGCAATTCCCTTTTTACTTGTTTTAATAAGTCTGCTGTCGCTCGTGTCCAGTTGGTACAGAACGCTGCTGCGAGGCATTTAACAGGAACAAACAGGAACAAATAGAAGGTCTCACATCACACCGGTTTTATATGATCTGCATTGGCTCCCTGTTGAATTTAGAATTCATTTTAAAATTTTGGTATTAACTTTTAGAGCGTTAAATGGACAGGCCCCCCAGTACATCACAGAAATGCTGATCCCCTATTCTCCAGCCCGTACCCTTCGTTCTTCAGCATTGAACCTTCTAAAGGTCCCTAAGACCCGGTTTAAAACCCGGGGTGACCTTTCCTTTCAGGCCGTAGCCCCCCGGCTGTGGAATGCCCTGCCCCTGTCTCTTCGTGTGACCACCTCTATTGATTCCTTTAAAACGCAGCTCAAGACACTTTTATTCAGACAAGCTTTTAGATAAATGTTTTTATTTAGTGTTTTTATCAATTGTTCTTGTTTTTATTAGCTGTTCTTATTGTTTTGATTAATCAGCTTTTACTACAGTAATTCTTTTGTCTATTTTAATCTTTTATTTATATGTTGTACAGCACTTTGTGATTTTATCTATGAAAAGTGCTATATAAATAAACTTTACTTACTTACTACTTACTCGTCCGGGTCCGCCGTCACAGTCCCTTACGTTACCTGATCCCGAGCCCATGTAAGTTAATCGCACTTGTCTCTCTCCTGAAGAGAGATTGAGACATATGAATTCTAATTCCTGAATTTATTGTGGTAACCCTAGCTATTTCCTCGCTAAATTTCCGCTGCGGGGAAATGAAGACACCCACCAGTAAAAAGGGAGATACTGGTGGGTACTTCTGCTCTTTCTCCCCTTGCTTGACTTGAATTATCCCCTATTCTGCAGTTTGGTCAGAAACGTTTGCCTGTGTCCACTTTAATTGACTCTGGAGCTGAGCAGAACTTGATCAGCTCTGATCTGGTTAACAAATATTATCTTCCTGTCCAAGAGATACCCCCTAGTGTCTGTCTCTGGTATTACCGGTGACACTTTGGCCCTGACTTGTTTCAAAACTACTGATATTCACCTCATAATTTCTGGTAATCACCACAATACTAGTTTCTTTGTGTTTGATTCTCACAAGCCCCAGTTAATTCTTGGCTACCCTTGGCTTAGAGAACACAACCCTAACATTAACTGGGAGCTTGGCCGAATGGAGGAGTGGAGAAAAAAATGTCTTAAAGGGGACCACAGATTCAAAATTCACTGTTTTTTTACTAAACTTTGGGTATTTACTTCATAAAAAAACAGTCCTAAGGCCAAAAAAATGCACCCAGTGGTTTATTTACTATAAGTATATTTATTTATCTTTGATAGAAACGGTCCGTTTGCACTTCCTGCGGTTTGTTACGTCACAAACCGCAGCCACAACCCACAGCCACAACCCATCCCAACCTTTGTCCCGCCCCCGTCACCTAGCAACCCCTGGTGATGCTCCACCCACGCGGTTCCTGAGTTCATCTCAGCCTGCACAGTAGGTGGCGGTATGCACCTAACAGTTGTTTGCGATCCGCCATAAATGAAATGGAGAAGAAGAAGAAGAGTTCATCTCATCAGAATGGCTCCTAAAGTTAAATGTTGCGTTGTTGGCTGCATTACACAACATGTGTCGATACACACTCTTCCAGTCTCAGAGAGCAGAGATGCATGGCTTAATTTTATTTTTAATGGCAATGTCCCGACGACATTACCGAAGAAAGTTGTAGTTTGCGCAGCTCATTTCACAACAGACTCATTTCGCAACTACCAACAGTACCAGGCCGGATTTGCACAAAAACTTCTGCTTAAGGAAGGTGCTGTTCCATCTATTCGTCAAAGTTCAGCAGATGACGCTAGTGTAAGTACAGAACAGACTGATGTCTTTTAAATTATTTATTAGCATTCGGTATGAAGACGTGTTCTTATGCACCTCGATAGTTTAGCTACAGCCTGTGCTAACTGTTTGTCTTCACGGCTTGAACACGATTTAGCGCAGGCTGATTGTTTATGATTAGCTTGTGTTAACTGAGATTTAATGTTCAACCTGTTCAATATTGGTTTCGGCATTGCAAGAAGCAAGAAGTGCCGTTCTGCATGAACAGGATTTGTTGTTTATGAAATGCTAACGCGGAGCAACAGCTAATGCTAAGCCTGTGTACCGCGCGTGTGTTTGTGTGTGTCGTGGGGCTGCAACAACGAATCGATAAAATTTTACAATTAAAAGCGTTGGCAACGAATTTCATCATCGATTCGTTGTGTCGCGCGATTATGCTTCTTTCACGGCGCCGCGGAGCAGTTTTATTCACCGGTAGAACGTTTTTAAAGCTGGCTGACTGAATAAAGTTTGAAAGAAAAAAAAACCTGCAGCTTGCTGTGTGTGGCTTGAACAGGCCGAGGAGGGAGGAGGAAACAGAACAAATAATCGTTAGTTGTAGCCCTATTAAGTGTGTGTGTTTTCATCTTAATCTGAACGATTGTCTTTACAAAGCTCGTAGTTCGAACACTTTGAGACCTACTATTTTCTACTGATGGTCACAAGATCCTGTTGATCAAAAAGTCTTCTGAGTGACAAATGTGCTAATTATCACTGTCCTCTTCAAATATTTTCTCCATAACATCAGCAGCTATGTAGAGCATGCATATAAATCTTATTTATGTTTTCAGTACAGTGCATAATATCCAAGTGTTGTAGGTCTCCTCAATGCTCACTAATAAATATATAAAAAGCTGAATGTGCTGCATGAGACAGTGTCTCATCTGGCAGTATAGTGGGCCAAGCTCAAAACAATTAGTAATCACTTCTAGGTTGTGTTCACATGTTGTCTTTGCAGAAATATATTGTCAAAATCTTTAGTCCGGCTGTGATATAATTAGTATTTCTTTCAATTTAGATATAATTGTTACGTTAACTAACATCTTTCATTAAATATAACAACATTTTCATTTATCTGTCTGTTATCTTACAGGCTCAAACATCTACAAGAAGAGACGTTGCTTGCCAAACAGAGAATGAGCAAGTTCAAAAATGAACTGTGGGTACACAACTATCGCAGAGAACTCTTCAGCCCAACTACAGATCTAAAGGTGTGTAGCTTTGACTTTATTTGACTAAATATCAAATTGTATGTTACTCATAAAATTACTTTTGTATAATAATATTCAACACATATAAAGATTTAAATTCAGCTCAACATACTGTGCACAAGTAACGCGTATATAAGACACCCATTAGTGTTTATCATCATACCTTTTTTAATAGAATAACTATTTTAGCCCGCTTCTTAGAGGGTGAGTTTTTGGCTTTTTCTATATCTCACCAGGTGTCAACGCTACAGTGATAACCAGTGACGCTTGTGTTGGCATGCCAAAAATCCCCTTCTCTGCACATCACACTGTCGTCACGTCTACTCCCATAAAGACAACTGGTCTGGAAGAGCACATGGAAATGGAACTTGAGGGCACTAGCTCAATGTTCATTCCTGAAGAGCTGGACCCAACTTATGATGCTGATGAATCTATCACAGATTTAACCACATCTGCAGACATGTCGTGAGTAAATGATTATCTATTTAGTGAACTTCATATAACATATATCAATTCAAATGTAAATGTCTTTTAAATTTTTATTTTCAGAAACATCACACCAACTACAATACACAATGAGAAAAAATATATTGTGTATGAGACCAACATTTTAGAGTTGTTCAAGGAGTGTCCTGTGTGCAAGCGCACATGTACCGTTAACAAGCGACAACGCGGCACATTCATCTCCGTGGTGCAGAACTGCCCCCACTGAGTACAGTAGGACCTGGAACAGCCAGCCACTACTACGTAGCACTCCAGCAGGAAATCTTCAACTCTCAGCTGCAGTATATCTCTCTGGAGCATCATTTATAACAATACAAAAGGTATTTCAAATTTTCATACTTTTTAAATCTAATCAGAATTTAAATATCATAATCTTGTCAGCTTATAAAATTGACTGATTTTGTGTGTGTGTGTGTGTGTGTGTGTGCGCCATCAGGTCTTCAGGGCTTTGCACCTACAACTCTTTGTTTACGAAACTTTTCGTCAACACGCAAGAACTTATATTGAACCTGCTATTATCAGCAAATGGAAGGCATCCCAGAATGACATGCTGCTCCACCTCAGCAAGGAAAATGTCATCCTTGGTGGTGACATGAGAGCAGACTCTCCAGGTTAGTTATATACTAATTAAAGGTGCTATGTGTAACTTTCAGCCGCATGAGTTTTCTCCGCAGGGTGTCTGGACTCTCCCTTAGAGATAGGGTGAGAAGCTCAGTCATCCGGGAGGGACTCGGAGTAGAGCCGCTGCTTCTCCACATCGAGAGGAGCCAGTTGAGGTGGCTCGGGCATCTGGTTAGGATGCCTCCTGGACGCCTCCCTGGTGAGGTGTTCCGGGCATGTCCCACCGGGAGGAGACCCAGAGGAAGACCCAGGACACGCTGGAGGGACTATGTTTCTCGGCTGGCCTGGGAACACCTTGGGATTCCCCCAGAGGAGCTGCTCCAAGTGGCTGGGGAGAGGGAAGTCTGGGCCTCCCTACTTAGGCTGCTACCTCCGCGACCCGGCCCCGGATAAGCGGAAGAAAATGGATGGATGGATGGATGTGTAACTTTCTGGAGAGCATAGAACTTAGAAATATTTTCAACAGGCAAAGCATTCTGATCCCTCCCCCTCAGAGCCATATATGGCCTGCTGCCCCCTTGCTCTGCTGAAATTCAAATTCAAGCTCTGTTTTTATTTGCTGGTTACAAACTCTGTTTTTATAGGCTGGTTAAGGACGGGTCACTCTGTGTTTTTAGTGTTTTTATAAATGCTGATAGAGAAGCAAGGGGACTACAGTATAGTTTTTTTCAGAGATTACTTTGTTTTACACCAGTCTGTCAGTAGATGGTGACAGAGTGAAGACATATGTTAAAAATATATTGTTAGAAAAGTTACAGACTGCACTACAAAGTTACATAGTGCAGCTTTAATATGTGATGAAGTGTGATAACAGTTTAACTCTGTTTGTATACTTTTAGGTCATTCTGCAAAATTTGGAAGCTATACAATGATGAACATGAGAACCAACACTGTCATCGATATTCAATTAGTTCAGGTGAGTACAAATTAATGTCTCTGTAGGGAGATTTAAAATGCATGGACTTGCATGTGGTAATGCTTTTTAACATACTGGTGTTCTTTCAGAGCAATGAAGTTGGTGGCAGCACTAATATGGAGAAGGAGGGTCTGAAGAGAAGCCTTGCACTATTGGAAGAGCACAAATTGACTATTGACTGCATAGTCACTGACAGACATCCACATGATTCAGAAATTTCTCAGGGAAAGCCAAATCAATCAGTTTTACGATGTCTAGCACATGGAGAAAGGTACCATTGTTTTGATAACAATTCATATACATTGTGAAAATTTGTAGATGAAGAGATCTATATAAAATTGTATTTTCTTATATAGGAATTACAAAGAAGCTAGACAAGATAAGTAAGAAAAAAAAATTCGAGAAACTGAAGAAGTGGTTACCAGCCATTAAAAATCACATATACTGGACTGCAGCAACATCCCAAACCGGACCAGAGAGGGTGGCGAAATGGACATAAATTCTAAACCATGTCTGGGATGTCCACGTCCATGAGGACCCTGCCTTCCCCACCTGTCTTCATGTCGTTCGAAATAGCAAAGACAAGAAAAAATGGCTCACAGCAGGTATCTTTATCAAAAAAACTGAAAATGTAAAATTTGGAATTAAATTTTATCACAGTACTGCTATTGTTTTTTTCAGCAACTCCTACATTTTACCAGCTGGAGAAACTGATCAGTACAAAAAGGGTCCTAAAGGATGTTGCCAAACTCAGCCCACACCACCAGACATCTGCATTGGAATCTTTTCACAGCGTGATCTTGAGATTTGCTCCTAAAAATGTGGTCTACCCTTTCCTTGGAATGCTTTGCAGGTAAATATTTTTATTTTTTAATATTTTACTCTGAATATATTTTGTCACATTTTTGTTAATTTTGTTCTTATACAGACTCTACCTGGCAGCGCTTCATTTCAATGAAAATGCAGGACGAGAGCAGGCAACAACATCCTCAGGTGATCCGCGTTATCGGAGACATTTCCCCAAGTCCAAGAAGGGCGAGTGCAGAGTAAAGCCCATAAAAACAGAAGCAACGTTTGGTAAGGGTATAAAAATATTTTAATTTTAGAACTTGGACACTTTTTATGAAAAAAAAAAGTTTTTTAAATGACACAAAGTATGTACAACATGAGTGAACTGACTGTTTTCTTTATACACAGGTTATGTTGATGACTTGCTCTTTCTGATTATGGGACCAGTCTTTCAAGACCCAGAAACATATCGTGTAGAGATGCTCACAATACAAGTCCCTCCAGAACTGTCTGCTGAGTACGAACATCCAGAAATGGAAGAGGTGATCAGTAAGTTCGTGTCACGTTTCAATCGATCGGAGGCAGGCGGAAGCCAACATACTCTCCTTGGCAGTCTGGAAACTCAAGGCGAATCCGCTGGACGACACACGAGGGAATGACAACTCTTATCCCAAAAATCCCCAACACCAGCTGACAAAGCTTCTATATGCCATAAACCTATAACGACTGAAAGAAAAAAATTATTTTGTGTAATAAAAAGTGTATTTTGGAAAAATGTGGTGTTTTAGAGAGAGAGTCAGAGAGTCAGAGTCAGAGTCAGAGAGTCTTTATTGTCATTTGCACCGCATGTGGTACATGAGATGAAAACGAGATTATGTACACGAGGTCCCAGTTACATCCAACAACAAATGAAAGAGAAAAACAGTAATAACATCGAGAACTAACTAAGAAAAACATCAACTAGTAATACACTAAGCCTAATATAGTGGGAATAAACAGCAGCACGAACATGAGTTTGTATGAGCAGATGGTCACAGATGAACACAGATGAACACAGCAACAAGAAAACATATCAGCATCAGCATGATGTGATATTTTGCAGTGTTTATTTTAATTTTATTTTTATTTATTCATGAGTCTAACAGCCTCAGGGTAGAAGCTGTTCCTCAGTCTAGTGGTTCTACACTTGATGCTCCTCAACCTCCGTCCTGAGGGGAGTGGGGCAAAGAGTGAGTGTGCTGGATGAGTGAGGTCTTTCATGATACAGGTGGCTCTTTTCCTGCATCTAGAGGTGTAAATGTCTGTGATGGTGGGGAGACTGACTCCAACAGACTTCTGTGCAGCCTTCACCACTCTCTGCAGAGCTTTCCTCTCTTCAACTGTGCAGCCTCCATGCCACACGTTGATGCTGGAGCACAGGATGCTCTCCACTGCACACCTGTAGAAGGAGGTGAGAACTGGGCTGCTCAGACCAGCTCGTCTCAGCCGTCTGAGGAAGTAGAGTCTCTGATGACCTTTCTTGATCAGGCTGGTGGTGTTGTTGCTCCAGCTGAGGTTATCATTCATGTGTACACCCAAGTATTTGTAGCTGGAGACCACTTCCACTGCAGACCCACCTATTATCAGTGGGGCATGGGTGTGTTTGTTCCTTCTGAAGTCCACAATCATCTCCTTTGTCTTCTTCACATTCATGTGAAGATTATTCTCTTTGCACCAGCTCTCCAGGTGTTCCACCTCCTGTCTGTAGCTGGACTCATCATTGTTTGTGATGCATCCCACCACCGCTGTATCATCTGCAAACTTAACAATATGACAGCCTGGAAGTGTGGCTGTACAATCATATGTGAGCAGAGTGAACAGAAGGGGGCTCAGCACACATCCCTGAGGAGAGCCAGTGCTGAGGGTTATGGTGGAGGAGGAGAAGTTGTGGATCTTCACGGACTGTGGTCTGTCTGTTAAGAAGTCTAGTACCCAGTAGTGCATTAACAGAATAACCGAGTTTTCGAGAGATCGAGTGCTTTGACTTCTATCGAGGCTTTTTTGTCCAACTCGGGTACCCGTAGTGACGTCATCACGTGATAAAAACAGAGCGCGCGGTAGCTTTTAGCTTTTAGTAGACGCTACAAAATGGATTCCTTTGTGCGCACGGATCTATGAAGCTGGTCCAGTCTTGTCAAAAAGGTAAAACAGTTTATAATTTTATGAATTGCGCCTCTCATTGAAACATCCTGTTGACGTTCTTTGCTTCAACACCGTAGTAGATTGTTGTGACAGCAGAGGGCAGTGTTGCAATGCAGGTCCCATATATAACACGGTCGGAAACGGCTTCATCTCTCTCGTTTCACAAACAAAAAACAAATATTCATCTCTCTAGAGCTATTAAAAATCTATAAACACAATCTCTAAAAGTAAACCTAAATTGCACAGCTGCAGGCGGTGGTACGGTGTGGCTGTGGCCCCATTTGTTTTTTAAGTTTCGGTTTTCATCGCCTTATACTTTCACTTTTAATATTATTAATATAACTAATAGTTTTGTTTTTCCTGTGACTTATGTGCAGTATGATAAATGATAGGAGCATAATAAATGCTCCCAATGCTTTGTTGGTCTTTTTTTTCTTTTTGTAAAGACGTTTTTAGGCATTTATATTTATTTATTTATTTTGCATCGTAAGACACTGTGACGTCATCGGCTACTCGAGCGTCGTTCGAGTTTTTTATGTTAATGTCGAGGTTAAAAATTATGTACTCGTTCAACCCCTAGTACCCAGTTACAAATAGAGGGGCTTAGTCCAAGTGTAGATAGTTTGTCTATCAGAGTTTGGGGGATCATGGTGTTGAAGGCAGATGTGAAGTCCACAAAGAGCAGACGCACGTATGAGTCTTTCTGATCCAGGTGGGTGAGAGCAGTGTGGACCACGGAAGAAATGGCGTCCTCTGTTGATCGGTTCTCACGGTATGCGTATTGATGAGGGTCCTCATTGATGTTGACGGTTGCCTTGATGTGGGACATGACCAGTTTCTCAAAACATTTAGCGACTATCGGGGTGAGGGCCACCGGTCTATAGTCATTCAGACCAGTCACTGTGGAGCTCTTTGGGACTGGGATGATGGTCGCGGTCTTCAGGCAGGTGGGAACTGACTCCAGTGCAAGTGAGGTGGTGAAGATGTCAGCCAGCACCTCACAGAGCTGGTCCGCACATTCCTTCAGAACTTTCCCTGGGATGTTGTCTGGTCCGGTTGCTTTATGAGGATTAATCTTTCTGAGACTGCCTCTCACTTCTGCTGCGGACACCCTGAGATGCTCTTCATCTGGTGATGAGGTGAGTCTGGTGCTAGCAGGTCTGTTTGGATCATCAAAACGTGCATAAAACTTATTGAGGGCATCAGGCAGAGATGGGTCCCTGGGGCATTGTTTGTTTTTGCCTTTGTAATCTGTTATGCATTTAATACCCTTCCACATGCTCCGTGGGTCTTGTGAGGTGAACTGTCCCTCGATCCTCTGTGCATACGTGGCCTTGGCCTTCTTAATGCCATCCTTCAGTTCATTCCTGCTCTTTCTCAGTTCCACTTTATCTCCTGACTTGAATGCAGTGTCTCTGGCTGCTAGCAAGGCGTGAACTTCTTTATTTAACCAGGGTTTCCGGTTCGGGTAGGATTTCACATATTTTTTTATGGATACATTTTCAGAGCATGTACTGATGTAACCCAGGACTGAGGAAGCGTACAGTTCCATGTCCACTGAACTACCATCAGTGGCTGCTTCTCTGAAAACAGACCAGTTTGTCCTCTCAAAACAGTCTCTCAACATGGGGGAACTATCTTGAGGCCAGATTGTTATTTCTCTTTGTTCCGGCTTTGAGCGCCTGAGTGGAGGGAGTTCTCTTGGGGCCAGAATCAGAGAGTCGTGGTCGGAAGATCCGAGCGCTGGGCGTGTCTTCGCCGTGTATGCCCCCTTTACATTTGTGTAGACTTGGTCGAGTATTTTATCTCCTCTCGTAGCTGCGAAGACGTTCTTATTGAAGGCTGGGAGGGACACTTGGAGATCTACGTGATTGACGTCCCCGCAAACAATGAAAAGCCCCTCAGGATATTTACACTGCAGCGAGGTGAGTAAGTCATGAATTTCTCTCTGGGCGTCATTAGCATTAGCATCAGGGGCTATGTAAATAACGCTGATTACGATCACTGAATAGTCACGTGGCATATAATGCGGCCTACATCTTATTGTGATCAACTCCACGGCAGCTGAACAAGCTCTTTTTATCACAGCACAGTTCGTGCACCAATCTTTGTGTACGTAAATACAAACACCGCCACCTCGCGTTTTCCCCGTAGTCTCGATGCACCGGTCTGTTCTGAAAAAGAGCCGGTCGTCCAGCTCGTAAACAGAGTCAGGAGTGTCCTCAGAAATCCATGTTTCCGTATTTATTTGTTGCATTTTAGAATACTATTATGCTAGACAATAATTGTTCTATGCCCATAACAATTGAGAAAGATTGAAATCTTTGTTGTGTAGAAAAAAGTAAAAAATGTTGCCCTAGAGGCACTATTGAACCTTGAAAATAATCTAATTACTTAAACGGGATTTGCCTCATTAAATACAACATCAATGTTTTTATAAGAAATGCAATGTCATAAAACTTACTTTTCTATTCCTCTTACATTTAAGCCCCCATAATCTGCTCTCCATATGTTGAAGGCATTTTGTAGAGAATAGACATTCAGGCACACAGGGTCTAAACCAGGATGAAGAGTGATGCACGGAGGTTGTTCATCCAACTGCTGCAGTCGCTGTGTAACCTGTATTGAATATCATAATTTCAGTTTGTTAGAACTATTGTGTTGTTATTGTACTTAATGGTCATTAAATTAAATAAATTTTGTATCAACATTACCTGGTTAATCTCCAGACAGCATACATTTTCAACTTCAGTTGGCATGATCCCACATTTACTACAAAAACACCTACATATAATAAAGGTGATGTAAGTATTGTAAGTTTATCTGATGAGAAAAATAAGTTTCTTTGATAAATATTTTTTTAAAGAAATATAATAAATTTGACAGCAAAAATGGCATTTTCAATATCAAATATGACTTTTTGCTATCCAGTATAATGTTAAATGTGATATTTAAAATTACTTATTTCATAACAAATATAAAAACACATTAGATAACAAATATACAATTATTTTTTAACATAAATGATAAATTTAAAAGGAAAATTAAAGTATTTTAGAGATAATCAAACGTAATATTACAAAAACAATTAAATGTAACCACACATAAAGTACCTCATTGTCAATTTTTAAGCAACTGTTAGCCAATATAACGTTGCAAATAAAATAATAGTGTCACACAAATAGCATTACAGTAATTTCGTATTGCAATGTTGACAACATGAGTTTTTAGTCTAAACATGAATTACCATTCAGACAACGCTTGCTGCATCCTTAATGGTTGTGCAGGTTGATCCACGTCTTCAGCCTCTGGGTCTGACTCAGGGTCAAATATATACGGCTGTACGAGGGAGCTGCTAGCAGTAGCCATTTCTAAAGTTAAATGCTAACGTGACCCTTTGGAGGGCGGAGTTTATGTAAATAGATTTTGAAGGGCGTGCACTTCCGAGCTCATTATCATAAACAGCCTGTTTTGAACGGAAGTGAAATCTGGCAGAATTAGAAAGGGGATATTTTATTATCTAAGAATTATTTTGTGTATTAAATTGAATAAACACTGTCTGGTAACCGCAAAGACATACCATAAAAGTTTTAAAAACATATCTGTGGTCCCCTTTAAACATTGCCTTCACTCTGCAATCTCTACCCATTCTTGTCCTGAACCTCCCGGTGAGGAAATAGATATTTTTGACGTCCCCCTGGTTTATCAGGATCTCGCCTCCATTTTTAGTAAGACAAGGGCTTTGTCCCTTCCTCTACACAGACCGTACGACTGTTCTATTGAGCTGTTGCAGGGCACTCCTCTCCCCACTAGTTGGCTCTACAACCTCTCTGGGCCAGAGAGGGAGGGTATGACAAAATACATTAATCAGTCCGTTGACTCAGGTATTATACGTCCTTCCACCTCACCTATGGGGGTGGGGGTTTCTTTGTTGCCAAGAAGGACAAGACTCTTAGACCCTGTATTGACTATTGTGGTTTAAATAATATCACTATAAAGAACAAGTACCCATTGTCCCTAATCGATTCCCTCCAGGAATCGATTCCTGGAGCAGCTCTAATCTGCTACCATATTTTCTAAGCTCATGTCAAAGATCTGATGGCAGAGGATCCTACACACAAACTCAGAAGGGTTTTTAAAATGTTTATTGAGTAAATAAACAGCTTCTGGTATCTCAGGTCCAGGGGTAGGAACTGTATCTAAAATGATACAGAGGGGAAAGGTTAGTGTTTGGCAGAATAACAAGTACTGTAGTTATCTGAATACAGACAGTCTGGTGAAACACTAACGTTTCTTGTTGTAACGGGGCACTCCAGCAGAGATACAGAGCTGCAGAGACCAAGGGAAGTCCAGAGGCGTAGTTGAGGATGAGCAGGGTTCATACACGGGCTCCGAAGAGGAGACAGTACCGATAGGGAGAGGCAAAGGCGAAATCCAAAAACAGGCGTAGGTCGTCAACAAGGTCAGAAGGCTGAGGCACAAAAGGGACAGGCAAAAAGCGTGGTCGAAGGAAACAGGCGTGGATCAAGATTAAAGAGCTGTGAACAAGGAGAGTACGCTGGATAACTGTGGCTGAAAGCAATCAGTTGATCTGGCAATGTAGTGGAGAAAGCAAGAAGTATATATACACCTAGAAACAGGTGGAAACCATCCGCAGCAATCACAGGGAGAGGTGTGGCATGTAAAGAGGCTGGCAGAAGCTGCAGAGGAAAAACCCCAAGAGAACAGAGAAGAAAAAGTCAAACAGTGAACAGAGTGATGAGTAAAAGGAAAAAACAGAGTGTAAACTGCGACAGATCGACCTTAGAAACTCATCATTTGGTTCGGATAAAGGAAGGTGATGAGTGAAATACTGCTTTCAGGACACCAATCGGTCATTTTGAGTATTTAGTCATGCCCTTTGGATTAACTAACGCCCCAGCTGTTTCCAAGCTCTCGTCAACGACGTACTGAGGGACTTTATTGGAGACTTTGTAATCGTTTATTTGGACAGCATACTCATCTACTCCTCTAACAAGGCTGAACACACCAGACACGTCCGTATTGTTCTTCAATGACTCTACGAGAATGAGTTGTTTGTTAAAGGAGAGAAATGTGAGTTTCATGTGCCACCATCTCATTTTGGTGTTTTATTTTTGAAAAGGGCCGCTGTAAGACTGGCCCTGAAAAGACCTGGGCTGTGAAGGATTGGCCCGTTCCTGAGACCAGGAAACAATTGCAATGTTTCCTGGGCTTTGACAATTTCTACATGCGCTTCATCAAAGACTATACTGTAGTCATGTGGTAGCTCCTCTGTCTCAGCTCACCTGCACTGCTAGGGGTTTCAAGTGGAACCCTGAGGCCGACCTTGCATTCTCTAAATTTAAAGGACTGTTTTCTTCCACTCCGATCCTCTATCAGCCAGATCCCAGACGGCAATTCATCCTGGAGGTGGACGCTTCTGACACTGTAGTAGGGGCAGTTCTGTCGCAATGGTTTCCTGACGACAATAAGGTACACCCATGTGCTTTCTTTCCATGCCGTCTTTCACAGGCCAAGAGAAATTATGATGTGAGCAACAGAGAACTACTGGTGGTTAAAGGTGCTATGTGTAACTTTCTGTAGAGTGCAGAACTTAGAAATATTTTCAACAGGCAAAGCATTCTGATCCCTCCCCCTCAGAGCCATATATGGCTCTGCTCCCCCTGGCCCTGCTGAAATTCAAATTCAAGCTCTGTTTTTATTGGCTGATTCAAATTCAAGCTCTGTTTTTATTGGCTGGTTACAAACTCTGTTTTTATTGGCTGGTTAATGGCGGGTCACTCTGTGTTTTTAGTGTTTTTATAAATGCTGATAGAGAAGCAAGGGGACTATAGTTTTTTTCAGAGATTACTTTGTCTAACATCAGTCTGTCAGTAGATAGTGACAGAGTGAAGAAATATGTTAAAAATACATTGTTAGAAAAGTTACAGACTGCATTACAAAGTTATTACATAGTGCAGCTTTAAACTGGCCCTGGAGGAATGGCGTCACTTGCTGGAAGGCACTGAGACGCCCTTTCTGATCTCAAGTCAAAGTCAAAGTCAACTTTATTGTCAAAACTGCAATATGTACAGGACATACAGTACACAGGATTGAAATTGCATTCCTCTCTGTCCCTCAGTGCAACAGCAAACATTTAAACACTAAAACACTAAAACATTTAATAAACATAAGCATAAAATGTAATAATAAAAGTGTAATACTGTCCTGAGTATTTGCATAGAAGTTTTTGCATAGTAGTAGTATGAAAGTATGAACAGTTACACCAACACTAAAACACTAAACATCTAATAAACATAAGCATAAAATGAAATAACAAAAGTGTAATACTGTCCGGAGTTTTTTGCATAGTAGTATAAAAGTGTAAAAAGTATATCTATAAAATAAAATGAAAGTTCTGGCATTGGCATTTGTAATAGAGTGACAACGCAGCATATGAAGTTTATGTACACAGTATATGTATGAGGTAGTTGATGTTGGTATAGAGGTACAGTGGCATATGTAATAAGGCTAGTAAAAAAAAAATATATATATATCAGCAGTAGTGTAGATAAAAAAAAGTAGTGTAAATGTAAACAGTTGTAATAAATGTAAACAGTAATATTGAATGAAAACAGTAGTAATAAATGTAAATATAAAAAAGTAGTGTAAATGTAAACAGTAGTAATAAATGTAAACAGTAGTATTGAATGAAAACAGTAGAAATAAATGTAAACAGTGAATGTAAACAGTAGTATGACTACTGTATAGGTAGTAATGTAATACAAACATTAGCGCAAATATAAGCGCAATATAAGAAGTAGTGCAAACTGAATGAGCACATGACACATGACCGTGAGTTGAGTGAATAACCCTTTTTGATGACACAGAGTCCAGTGTTAAAATCTTTGTGTTGTGTGGTAATGTGTGAATGTTTTTTGTGTTAAGGCAGTAAAAGTGGGAGGGAGGGCAGAGCAGGCAGAGAGTTTAGCATCCTGACTGCCTGATGAACAGAGCTGTCTCTCAGTCTGCTGGTTCGAGCCTGGAGACTCCTCAGTCTCCTCCCTGAAGGCAACAGGCTGAAGCAGCTGTGTAGTGGGTGTGTGGGATCACCTGCCATGCAGAGGGCTTTCCGAGTGAGGCGGTTGCTGTGTAAGTCCTGTAGTGAGGGGATGGAGGTGCCGACAATTAGTGCATTAACAGAGTACCCGAGTTTTCGACAACTCGAGTGCTTTGACTTCTATCGAGGCTTTTTTGTCCACCTCGGGTAGCCGTAGTGACGTCACATTTCACATTTCACAGCGCGCGGGGCAGCTTTTAGCTTTTAGTAGACGCTACAAAATGGATTCCTGTGTGCGCACGGATGTTAATGGAGCAGGCCGTCTTGTCAAAAAGGTAAAACAGTTTATAATTTTATAAAATGCGCTACTTCGTGTTGACTTTCTTTGTAGTAGATTGTGACAGCAGAGGGCAGTGTTGCAATGCAGGTCCCATATTATAACACGGCCGAAACGGCTTCCTGTCTCTCGTTTCACAAACAAAAAAAAACAAATATTCATCTCTCTAGAGCTACCAAAAACCTATAAACACAATCTCTAAAAGTAAACCTAAATTGCACAGCTGCAGGCGGTGGTACGGTGTGGCTGTGGCCCCATTTGTTTTTTAAGTTTCGGTTTTCAGCGCATTACTTTCACTTTTAAAATTAATAATAATAACTAATAGTTTTGTTTTTCCTGTGACTTATCTGCAGTATGATACATGATAGGAGCATAATAAATGCTCCCAATGTTTTGTTGGTCTTTTTTTTCTTTTTGTAAAGACGTTTTTAGGCATTTATATTTATTTATTTATTTTGCATCGTAAGACACTGTGACGTCATCGGCTACTCGAGCGTCGTTCGAGTTTTTTTATGTTAATGTCGAGGTTAAAAATTATGTACTCGTTCAACCCCTACTATCTTCTCAGCTGCTCTCACGATGCGCTGGAGGCTCTTGCGGCAGGATGCAGTACATGCACCAAACCACACAGTGATGCAGCTGGTCAGGACACTTTCTATGGCACCCCTGTAGAAGGTGCACATGATGGGGGTTGGAGCTCCAGCCCTTTTCAGCTTGCGGAGAAAGTAGAGGCGCTGGTGAGCCTTCTTGGCCAGTGATGCAGTGTTCCTGCTTCAGGACAAGTCCTCTGAGACGTGCACTCCCAGGAACTTGGTGCTGGGAGCGCACGTCTCAGAGGACCTGTCCTGGAGCAGGAACACAATCTGGACCGATCCCAAGAACTGAAAGTTATGCACCATAACTCATGTTCCCTGAAGGAAGGGTACATGGTGCAACATACTTGCTATGGGAATTGCGCCCCCGCACGATTACCTGAAGGAATATATTCATGCCTTTACGGCTAGGGCGTCAGCGTCGCGCCAGAGGCCCCGCCCTCTGGGTATTTAAGCGGCTGACGCCCATCCATCTTTCTCAAAAATTGTACTTCACCGATGTTGCTCACGATGGGTCTGGGCCTCTGTATCTGTCAAGTTGTTATTCCTAATCGCAGATTCTGTGGCTGTGATTAGTTCCACAACAGGTATTTCTTGTGGGGAGATGGTGCTCTTGTGGGGTTATGGTGCATAACTTTCAGATCTCTTTTCAGCGGTTCATAAGGATGGCCCAGCACAGAAGATCAACATCATCAGGTCAGGACTCTGCGGTCTACACTCATCTCCAGGCCAGCGGTCACTCTTTCAGGGATGAAGATGTTCACATCCTTGATAGAGAGGAATGATGGTTTGAGAGAGGAGTAAAGGAGGCCATCTTTGTGAAGAGAAACTGTCCAACATTAAAGGTCCAGTCTGCAGTTTCTGTGGAACGCAGCACTTAGAAAAATTTTCAACAGGGAAAGCATTCTGATCCCTCCCCCTCATAGTCATATATGGCTCTGCTCCCCCTTGCTCTGCTGAAATTCAAATTCAAGCTCTGTTTTTATTGGCTGGTTAAAAACTCTGTTTTTATTGGCTGGTTAATGGTGGGTCACTGTGGCTTTTTAGAAATGCTTTTAGTAACACCTGGAGAAGCAAGGGGACTATAGTTTTTTCAAAGATTACTTTGTCTAACATCAGTCTGTTAGGAGATAGTGACAGAGTGAAGAAATATGTTAAAAATATATTTTTAGAAAATTTACAGACTGCACTACAGAAACTGCAGACTGCACCTTTAAACAGAGGTGGAGGCCTCCGGGTTCAACTGTCCTCCTCTTACAATGCTGTTATTGCTAGTATCACTCAGCCCTCTGTGAATAGCAAACAACCATCAGGGTGCTAACGATCTATCGTTAGGCTGATGGTCCTCCTTGGTCATGTGAGCAGCTGGTTTCGGCTGTCATCAGCCAACTGGTTGATCCACTGTGAGAGGGTGCTATTTATAAGACTGAGCTAAATACACCTTCTCAGACTGAGGAAGTCTTTCGGACGAAAGACGAAACGTTTCTACAATTTTTTTGCTTTGTTTTGTTTTGTTTTTTGAATGTCCAGAGGACCAGACTTAGCTTTTTTAGATTTTATCTTTAGAATTTTGTATCATATCCTAACTACCTTTTGAAATTACTTTAATACGTACATCATATAAACTGTTAATTTTTTTTAAACATGTGTAGAAGTATGCATATGTTTGTATACTGTAAAGTAAGTTTGATCATGTTTTTATTTGTATATATCAGGTGTATCCATTTGTATAAAACTATCATCAATAAAACATGGTTCATCTACACCTTGTTTGAGGCATCAGTGTGAAGAGAGAACAGGAGTATGTTGCTTCCACTTTTCAATTTTTGGACAACTTCCATCATATTCTGTTATAATTATTATAGTAATACAAGTTCATAATATAAATAGAATCAAGCTCTTTTTTTAGTACTGGTTCTCTTAAATATTCCTAATATTAAAGGTCCTAATGCACGTTAGCATGTATAGCATTTCACCATATAAATGCACCTTTGTTTCAATGTTAATAAGAGCTAGTTACTTGCAAGAGGCTTTGTTTTCATTCTCCAGATCAATACAGTGTTAAGAAATAGTAAAACACCACCAGTGACATTTATTATATAAAATTATTAATGTTTGATAATTTTTATAAGCAAATTGAAATAAATGTAGCCATCAGAGTCCAATACAATAACCAAGTGGCTAGCGCTAGTATGCTAACTCCACAAACAAACAAAGAAATAAACAAACTCACCAGTTCCCACTTGCAGTCAGCTGAAGGCTTTTTTCATGGAGCCATCTAAAATTTGAGAGGCATTTCAGTCAGAAATGGTAAATAGATAATAGATAAAGGGCTTTCAATGATTTAAAAGCTACCTGGGCCAGCCTGCTTGAGTCACTGCACGGCTCTGTAATCCCAGACAAAGAAAAATAAATATAGACCGGACCGGAAGCGCATGATCTCTAGGTTCAGCTCACGTTGGACGTGTCCAGGGCGTAGAAAAATGCGCCCAGCATCTTCCCATTGTTTTGTAACATTGTGAAATAACTGCGGATGCGCCATTTATAACGAGAGTCTATGGATAAGATCCATGCGTCCCCAAAACAAGAAATACGTCACAATCAGAAAACGTTTTTTGAAACAAACAATATAACTCATCAATACTCATAAAATATTTATCCTACTCAACTAAAAACATGTATGCATATATTTCGAAATATTTTTATTTTACTACTTCATTTTTATTTTATTTTTTTAATAATAAAAATAATAATGTCTTTTCCTGTCATCTGCGTATGTTTCCCATACACAGACGAAATTCGTCTCTGCATTTAACCCAACCACCTACCAGGTGGTGCAGTGAGCAGCCCGAAAGCGCTCGGGGAGCTGGAGAAATAGGTGTGCACTCATAAACACCCCAAGGTGGGTAGTGGCCGGGGCGCATGTAAAATGGTGAAGAGCTGCAGAAGTTCCAGTGGGACGGCGCCCTAGCGCCTCCTATTGGCCGGCCGCCCCTGATGGAATGCTTGCTCACAAAAATTGTTTTATATCCCTTTTCAGAATCAAACGAGGACTTAATTTCATGAGTTTAGCTTTTCTGAAGATAGCTATAGAACAATGGTCACTTACATCATTTGCAAATATTTGAATATTCATGTGGCAAATTAGTTAAAAATCAAGAAGAGAGGATTTTTCAGGGAATTTAAGGTTTGGGCGTGTTGCCTCATTAACCATTTGCGTTAAATTAAGACCATCACAAACAGATTTAAAACAAGCAGAGACGGAAGATAACAAGTCCCACTGTAAGTCTCCTGTAAAAATGGATCTCACTAAAAGCTAAATTTGAGAGCTGTTAATTTAAGGCTGACCTCACTATTAGTTGATGGTGGCCTATAGCATCCCACAACCGTGAAGTGTGGCCCTGAAAAAGTTCCAACTTCAAGACAAGAATTTCAAACTGTCCACTTAAGGAAAGACACGACTGAACAGTAACATGAAACTTCTGCTTGACATATATCGCAATGCCACCACCCTATTTCAGGACAATCACATCGAAATACATTGTAACCTTTTATGGAAATCTCTCTGTCTGTAACAGATTTCTTTAGCCAAGTTTCTGACACAACCAGTATGTCAGTATCAGATGAACTGGCCCAAATGTTTACTTTACGTAATCTAGTTTGGGCAGCAAACTCCTAACATTAAGGTGAATAACTCTAAGTCCTGGTCTAGATTCAAAATCACTTGGAGTACCGTTATTAAAACAAACATTATTTGGGCCAGGGTAAAGTTCAATATCACCAGACAACAAAAACATAAGAACAATGATACATTTCTTTCTCATTGAGTATGTACATACAGGTTGGCTAAAATCATGACTAAACCATAATTTCCTCTGGTTTAAGCGATTAAGATGAAATGAGAGTAATCAGTCAAAAGCACTAACTAATGAAACAAGATAAGAAGGAACGACAGAATTATTCACAGACTGTATGGGACGGAACTTGACTGGGAGGATGACCCAACTTGTACCTTTTCTAGGGCACAAGTAATGTTCAGGAATTGTAGACACAACTCCATGTTCATGAGAGTCCCGACTGATTTTGTCTTCTTCAGGATTGAAGACCGTAAGATGATAAAAAAATTACGAAGAGGGCGATTACCACAACTGCCATGGTGAGATCAGCAGCTATGCTAGTGGATGGTGGCTGGAGGGGGCACGATAGGTAAAAAATAGTCCTCGGGCTGCAGTGCAGGTGAAAGCAAAACAAAGTAACAGAAATATGTTGCAGCGTAGAGTGGATGCAGTGAGCTGCAGAACAGGCTTGGTAGAATGGGACTTGTGAAACAAGGTGGATGAAGTACGGTAGTCTTCAGGCTGTGGAACACAGCAGATGATTTTGGTAGGCCTCAAACTGCTAACCAGAGAAGATGGCGTAATCATCAGGTAGAGTGAATGGAGTAATCCTCAGACTGGGGAGTAGGATGGATGGAGCAGGCTGTGGAGCAGGGTACATGAAGTAGGCCTCAAGCAGTAGAGTGACTAGAATAATTCCAGGCTGTGGACCAGGGCAAACCAATCAGGGCCCAGTCAACAAAGCAGGATGGACATGGCAATCCTCAGACTGTGGAGAAGGTAGATGTAATAGGCCTCAGGCTGCAAACCTTGGTAAAAATGTCCAGAGCCACTGAGCTTGATGTAAAAGTACCTGGCAAGGCCCTTCAGTGAAAAAATAACTTGGGTAAAAACTATTAAAACTTTTTAAAGAAGAAAATGTTTTTTAAAAAGTGTTTTTTTTTTAAAAAACACTTAAACATAGAAGGGAAAGAAAATAAAAACTATTAAAATTACTACAAACAAAAAAGCACAGACACACCAAACATATTGACATGCTGCTAGTCTGGTTAAAACCAGACCCTTGTCCTTCACTTCGCTTCGGACATGAGAATTGAGCGGAGCTGTGCAGGAAGGCGAGGGCCAGGCTAACATGCTGCCATCTCGGATTGGTTTCTCAGAAATGCACACACACACA
>JBBPBX010001572.1:79754-94746 GCA_038048925.1 Garcialebias charrua | reverse complement strand
TATATATATATATATATATATATTATATATATATATATATATATATATATATGTATATATATATATATATATATATAATGAACCTGAAAAAGCCACAGGCAAAGCAGAATGTTCAAAAAAGAAACAAGATCATCCATTTTGGTTGTGTGTTCCCAACTCTTCTTCTAATTAGTGGTGGTTAGTAAAGAGCTTAATGTAGCACTAGCACCACCAGCTGGTTAGGAGCATTGATATTAATGATCCGCCCACTGCAGGAGAACTTCACACCCACTAAAGGGGTCCTAATGTGCACAGTGGGTACAGAAATAAACCGGTCCCATAGGAAATGGCCCAAACAAGCCCCAATGGGACCTTACAGGAACCAGACCTGTGGATAAGAGGCAGAGGCAAAAAAGGGAACCAGCAAATAGAGTGGACCCCCGAGAGGGTACAGGCATTTGAGGATGCCAAAAAGGCTTTGGCTAATGTTGCACTTTTGTCCCACCCATCTCCAGCAGCTCCTGTGGCTCTGACAACTGATGCCTCTGATTATGCAGTTAGGGCAGTTTGTGAACAATGGGTGGATGGCGCATGGCAACCCCTTGCTTTTTTTAGCAGGAAACTCTGGGATGCTGAAAAAAATTGCGCCTTTGATATGGAACTGCTCGCTCTTATTCTGACAACGCAGCATTTACGTTTCATGTTGGAGGGCAGGGACTTTACTGCTTTTGTTGACTATAAGCCTCTCACTTTTGCTTTGGCAAAAGTTTCTGAACCATGGTCGTCACTGCAACAAAGGCATTTGTCCGCCATTTCGGAGTTTACTATGGACATTCAGCATGTAGCTGGCAAGAATAACCTGGTGGCTGACTGTCTTTCCACAGCAAGAGTTGCTTCTGTGCATTTAGGTGTTGATTACCTTGCCATGGCCGCAGACCAACTGACAGACCTGGGTATTCTGGCCTTTAAAGCAGCCGAATAAGATTAATAACTGGCTGTAACTACCATACCCATCATTGCACCCTGTATTCACTAGTTAAATGGTCATCATTAACTTCACGCAGACTCTTCCATTGGTACATTTTCATCTTTAAATCACTTCTTGGTCTGCTACCTTCATACATCTCCTCCTACGTGTCTCTGTGCGAGTACAGCTGCAGCATGCGCTCTCAGGACATTATTACATGCAGTGTTCCCCCAGTGAGGTCTGAACTAGGCAAAAGGGCTTTCTCCTACACCGCCCCTCTTTCCTGGAATACCTTGCAAAAAGATCTTTAAGCTCTTGACCGCAACCTCTCTAAGTGACTTTAAAACTCTCTTAAGTACCTGGCAACAACCAATGCAGACATGTTCCTGTTTTTAGGTTTCTAAATCGCCTTGTGATCTAACTGTTTTTTTGCTGCTATTCTTCTTGATTGTCTTTTTGGATGCTATATTGTTTCGATTTGTTAAAAAAAAAGAAAAAAAAAGAAAGAGAAACTTTAATTTTGCATGCCTATTTTATGACTGTCTATTATTCCCTGATGCATGCTCAATAATCCAGGTGGAAGTCTGGTCCTCTGGACATGTCCAGAGGACCAGACTTAGCTTTTTTAGACTGTCTATTATTGTCATTGTTATCCATTGCTGTCATCACTCTTTGTTAATGTATCAGGTCTTTCTTGTAAATGAGTCCTCAAGATTCAATGGGATTAATCTGTCTAAATAAAGGTTGAATGACAATAAAAGGTGATGTAAATAGTATTAAACCTTTATTTAGACAGGTTAATCCCATTGAGCCTTGAGGACTCATTTACAAGAAATACCTGATTTATGGACAACAATGATAACAATACTACAGTGACATTATTTACATGAACGCCCCTACAAACACCCTGCAGATGTTGGATGCTGCCTATCATCATGCGCTAAGATTAATAACTGGCAGAAACCATCATACCCACCACTGCACCATGTATTCACTAGTTAACTGGACATCATTAACTTCATGTACACTCTCATACTGGTACATTTTCATATTTAAATAACTTTGTGGTCTGTTGCCTTCATACATCACCTCCTACATGTCTCTGTGTGAGTACAGCTACAGCATGCACTCTCAGGACATTTTTACATGCAGTGTCCCCTCATCTGCTATTGTCATCTATTATCAACATCTGCTAAGTTCAAAGGAAAAACCAATGCAGACATGTTCTTGTTTTTAGTTTTCTACATCGCCTAACAACTTAGCTGTTTTTGTTACTTTTTAAATACCATTTAATTTTCACTTGTTATTCTCAATTTGTATGCATCCTTTATGATTGTCTACCTCTGTCTTTGTTGTCCACTGTTGTCATCACTCTGTTAAAATCAGGTCTCTCTTGTAAATGAGTCCCTGAGGTTCAATGGAATTAACCTGTATGAATAAAGGTTGAATGTGCAAAAGGTATAATAAAGGCCAAAATATTGTAAATTTGATTAACAAAAAGTGGAGGAAATCTTTATGGAGAGAAAAAAGAGGCCTCAATAAGATGAGGCTGAGGGACATGAACAGCTGACTCACCAGAGTCAAGTATAAGAACCTTTGGATTAAGAACCCTTGGATCAAACATATGCCCCTTTTCCACTGTCATGGTGCGGGTCAAATATTCTCAGTTCAGCCCATTTTTGAGGTCTTTTCCATTAGTAATTTGTACCTGATCAGCCCTTGTATTTTTGGCCCTTTGCAACACATCTACTGGGTTTCTTAGTTTCAAAGTCTAGGTTCAGGAAGAGCCCAACATCATACTGGATGCAACTGACCACAGACAAGTTTTTCAAATCAATTCAGTTTATTTATATAGCGCCAAATCACAATAAAGTTGTCTTAGGGCGCTCTACAGGAACATTCACTTGGTGATCTTTGTGGCCGACGACAAAATTCAGAGTGAGCGAGATGGAGCTCCGCATGTCTCCCCGGAGCTTCAGAGCACGCTCACAGCGTACGCCCCAGCGCCGAGCTCCGCTGGTCATGGCAGAAGATCCTCCATGTTGCCAACTCGGACTCCGTGGTATAATGCTGAAGTCCAGGCGTTTTTTGTGTTTGGTGACGACGAACAAAATTCAGAGCTAGCACGGAGGATCATATGAGCTGCCGCCCGGCCTCACATGCTCACAAAGGCCGAACCCCAAGCCCCAGCCTTGCGTGCTCACAAGGGCCGGATTCCGAGCACTGGCAGATGNAGTGTGTGACATTCCATAAGAGCCAGCTTTACTCGTGTGCTGGGTCTGATTTAGAAACAGCTGCTGCTCTGGCAAAACGTACAGTTTCTCATCCATATAATGTACACAAGTACAACACAATAATTAGATGTTTAGTGCTGTTGCTGTTTGGATCTGTAAGCTTAAAAATAGTTCACTTGTGTTTAGAAAAGAACTTTTATTTTATCGCTGTAGAGTTTTTGCAACATATCGTCTATTTTCAGGAGATTTAAATGTTTATATGTCTGGATAAATGTGTTGTTAAATAGCCTTATTGCTTTAATTACTTTAAATATTTAGCAATTTATCACAGTTGAAACCTTTTTTTAACAGATTTGTAGGTATTTCAAAATGCAAATAAATGCAATGGTATAGTGCAGGGGTCACCAACCTTTTTGAAACTGAGAGCTACTTCGTGGTAGGGATGCGCAATATAAACTGTACGCGGTAGAAACGATAGGAATTTTGCCTACGATAACGAGATCTGTCTTCTACGGGCTAACCGCAGAAAATCAGAGTTGTCCGATTTAATCCTTACTTTTTTTAGTTTAAAACTGTGCATAAGTGGTGTTGTAGTGTACAATCAGAGTTGTCAGAGTTAATCAATACTTTTTTTGTGTTGAAAACTGTGCGTAAGTGGTGTTAAAGTCTTTTCTTCGAGTGCTAAGTAGCGAAGCTATAAGCTAACTTCGTCCGGCTTGCCGTAGTGTTGCCATATTCGGACGCATGCGCAAAACGCTGTTCTGTCGAAAGTTTTTTTTTTTTTTGTCGAAAGTTAAAGTAAGCGTTGGTCAGCTTTAGAGAAACCTGCCCTCTGATCTGTGAACAGAACGCTGTGTTGTGTGATTTTACTGCGAGACCCTCTGGTCAAAGCCACAGAGGAAACTGGTTGCCTTGTCAGCTCTCCTTAAAGCTGAAGGAGACGCCCACTAGAGGGTTGAAGGGTGAAGTGTTTTCAGTGTAAAATGCTGCTCTGTTACTGTTCATTTCTTAAAGGGGACCACATATAGGTCTTTAAAATTTTTATGTTATGTCTGTGTGCTATCTTGACAATATTAATTCATTTTAATACACAAAATAATTCTTAGATAATTAATTATACCCTTTTTAATTCTGCCATTTTTAACTTTCGTTTTGAACGACCGGTTTCTGATACTGAGTTCTGAAGTCCACGCCCTTCAACGATCTGTTTACGCCCTCTGTAACAGCCAGTATCTGTAATGTGTTGTTGTTTTAAAATTAGCTCTTTTTTTATTACTCATTTGACTTACTGTTAGTGCTAGCTTAAGATAACTTACCGAAACCCGTCTGAGCGCGCCGCAATTTGCTGCTCCTTTTAGCATGAGACCACCCGAATCCGATGCTAATGTTAGCTTGTTCCTCTTCCGGTGTTCGCCAGCTCCGCTCGTTGCACGCGGCGATTTTGGGAGTTATCGCTGTTCCAGTCAAGACACACACAAAGTTCACCAAGTGTCTCCCGTAAATTAATCCGTAAGGAGAAGGTCCTCGCTGCTGCGAGCTGCGAGGCTGCAGCGAGGCTGTACAGTTGAAGCTCCGCTCCATCGCGCCAGAAGAGGGTCCCGTTGCCGCCGGTCCCTACGCCGGGGGTCTGCTCGTTTAATTTTTGCCGGCTGCGCGTTGGGAGCGATCGCAAATACACTAAAAATTGAACTAAAACATAAAAATAACAATTATACTTTATTTATAAAGCCATTTAAAAAAAACACAGCTGCAACAAAGTGCTGTACACATGAAATTAAGAACATATAAACAAAAGATGAGATGAAATCATGAAAAACAACAGTCATGTGTTTAATACAGAAGTGGGTTGAGCCTAACCAGGGGTTGCTAGGTGAGGGGCTGGACTCAGGTTGGGGTGGGTTGTGGCTGCGGTTTGTGACGTCACAAACCGCAGGAAGTGAGAAACGAACCGTTTTTATCACAGACAAATAAATCTACTTAGAGTAAATAAACCACTGGGTGCATTTCTTTGGCCTAGGACTGTTTTTTTTATGAAGTAAATACCCAAAGTTGAGTAAAAAAAACATTAAAAAGTGAATTTTGCATGTGTGGTCCCCTTTAAGTGACAATATTGGAAACTGTTAAGAGTTAACAACATATTCTTTAGTTTAAAACTTATGGCTAAAACTACACAAGATATATTTTGCACTGTTTTGCACTACAAGAAAGAAGCCTAATGCTTGAGTTGTTAATTATTTAAAAACTCTCTGGACCTAGTAGTGAAATTTTCTTAATAGAGATTATTTTGTGGTATAGCAGTTTTCAAAATAAATTATGGCAAAAGGACACCCTATGCTTTTTTTTTCATTCCTATTGCAAGTTTTATACCAAAAACATATCGCAATATATATCGTTATCGCCACCCTTCACAATACATATCGGGATATGAATTTTAGGCCATATCGCACATTCCTACTTCATGGATACGGAGTCATACAAAGGGCACCAGTTTGATAAACTCTTCGGAAATAACAAAGCGTAAATTGAAAAAAGGTATAATAAACATATTTTTAAGAACATATTTTTAAGATAGACATTTTAAAATATATATAAATACAAAAAAAGAATAACAACTGAATAAAATGAAATTTTAAATGCAGCTTAGTAGTGAGTTGTGCTATTTTTAGAACAGGTCCGAGGGCACCTCAAATGGTCCTTGGGGGCGACCGGGTGCCCGCGGGCACCGTGTTGGTGACCCCTGGTATAGTGTATTACATTATTGTTTAAACACTTATAAGGACTGTTTGAAGAACAGCGTTAACAATGACTGGCTGATGGAATTCAAATTACCTTCATGTCATATGGGCAAATACTCCATGCCCTAAAAATATGATTATTAGTGACATTCAAATCTGAAATCATCCATTCATCCATCTGTTTTCTTTACCCGCTTCTCCTTTGCGAATTGCAGGGAGCTGCCCATCTATAGCAGTCACTGTGAGAGAGGCAGGGGTACATCCCGGACATGTTGCAAGTCCCTCAGTGACACATAGAGAGAAACAACCGTTTAGACTTAGACCCACAACACCTTGGGACAATTTAGAGTTACCAATGAACCTAACATGCATGTTTTTGGTCTGTGGGAGGAAATCAGAAGTACATGAAGAACATGTAAACTCAACCCAGAAAAGCCCCAGGCGGGAGGAGAACCTGTGACCTTCTTACTAAGAGGCGACAGCTCTAACCACTGCGCCGCCATGCTGCCCAATTGGAAATCAATAAAGTCATTTTCACTCAGTTCAGATTCTATTATAAAGCAGCCCGGTTGTGGTGGCCCAAAGATCAGCCCTTTTCCCGCTTCAAACTGTCGGCATTTCCTTTAGTGTTCTTTTGTTCCACTAAAATCACCTCTGCCAGTCATTTATGTTCGAACAATTATTTTAAATGCCGTGAGGAATAGTTTTCCTGGTGACATTTTTATAGCTCAAATTTGACAGAGTAGCGTCGAGGTGGTTTTCATTAACCACTTGTAGTGTACACAAATTGTGCTCTCACTGTAAAACAGCTGTTTTACAACCATGAGAGGGAGCTGCGTGTGAGAGAAGGCGAGCTTTTACACGACTTTCATGGATCGGCTTCCATTAGAAAGAGTGCTGCTGCTGTTTCTGCCTCATTAAGATCAAATTATCTGTAATTAGCAGCTCAGATGTTTGATCATACTGTTTTAGACACAAGTTGTAGTGAGGAGGGAAAGTGGTGTGGATGTACAGGCACACCATAGTTTTCTTATGATTTACCATGTTAATATTTAACTTTATTGTGTGAATAGATTGAAAACATTGACTCTTCTAGCTTGTAGGCTCAGCTAGTGCTGATAGCAACATGTCATATTAACATGTATTGTTGTTGCTCCTGAAGGGCATCCATCATGTCTAAAGTTCTCCGAAGACTTAACCTTGAATGTGAAGAGATTAAGGTGGCAGTGCATTGAATGCAAAACCTGCAGCTCCTGTCGAATACAGGGAAAAAATGCTGTGAGTATATTAACACTCCATCTTTAGTGCTGTATATCCCATTCTGTGGATCCCAGTGATTTGTAGAGATTTGTAAACACGCTCGTGTGCACAATTGGACTCATTTTTCTAAAATAAGTTGAATGACAGTGGTGTTGCATGTATGTGATTGGGACTTCTTTTCCTTTACACGTTCCTGCTGTTCCTTTTCAGGATGAGATGCTGTTCTGCGATTCATGTGATCGAGGCTTCCACATGGAATGCTGCGATCCGCCGCTTTCAAGAATGCCAAAAGGTGAGGTGTTTACACTGTCTGGCTTCTCTGCTTCTTCCCTTCTGCTGTCAATTCAAAGCCTTTTCTTCACAGACGACCGTTTGGGGCTGTCACTCAGCACACAGAAAAGCACCAGTGGCTTATTTGGGGCTTTGCATGCATATCAAATTATTTCAGCATCCCTAGGGAGATTTTCTTTATCTCTGTATTACAGTACTGACCCTACAGCAAGGTTGGTAATGATGGTGCTGGTACTGTAATAGAGTATTTGGCAGGCAGTTCATACAAGTCACATAGCTTAGGTCAACAAGTTGACATGAAGTCTATTTTGGTGGTCAGAGAATAATTGACCGTGTTTTTCCTATGGATTTTCACTTTGTGCTGACTAATTGATTGTCATTGTGAGCTGGTGGGATTCTCGCCAACGCTTTGTATTAAAGGAAATGCTTCAAATGACTGTACTGTATGTCCTCTCAATTGATGAACCCACCAAAAACGTTACACTCTCTCTGCTTGGACGTCATCCAGGAACCTGGATCTGCCAAGTCTGCAGGCCAAAGGAGAACGGGAAGAAACTGCTGCACAAGAAGGCCGATGAGATCAAACGTCGATATGCAAAGCCAATTGGAAGGCCGAGAAATAAGCTCAAACAAAGAATGTGAGCGAGCAAATCTTTTCCAAACATCACCAGAAGTGATTTTCTGTCTCTCTTGCGCTTCTACAACAAGCTGTTTGGTTCTTGTCCCAGCAGGTCTGTAACCAGTGGGGATGGCTCCATGGTAGCACTTGCAGGAAGGGGGTCACCTGGTAGGGGTCAAAAGAGTACCGTCTGTTCCACACCTTCATCTGGTCATGCTGCATCTGTGACGGACGCCAGAGACAGATTGACTGTTGCAGACCCTTGTTGTGCGGTCAACGCCACCCAATTCACCTCTTCCCCTCCCACCACCTCTCCCTCCCTCACGCCCACCTCCACCCCAGCCACACTTACTGTTAACAAGAAAACCAAAGGGCTTATTGATGGGCTTTCCAAATTCTTTACCCCTTCCCCTGTGGGCCGTCGCTTGCGAGCTGTAGCCATAGAGTCGCCCTCCAAACAGTTAAGCTCTAAAGACAAGGGTCCGCCCAAACTGTCCACTTCGCCAGAGCCGTTTGCCTTTGCTGCTGATGCCTCTCAAACGATAACCCCTCCATCTTCTGCACTTCTTCCCACTTCCACATTGCCAGGACTTAGCCCCCCCTCGCAGGTGTCCAGCGGCTCCACTTCTGCTAATTCGCCGCAGAGCTCTTCCAGCCAGTCTAGTGTTCCTTCCCTGAGTAGTCTCTGCAGTAGCAGCCAACTGAAGGGACTTTTCGACGGACTCTCTCACATTTTTACTACTCAGGGACAGTCGCGGAAAAAGAGGCTACCAAGCTACGCACCACCTAAGCGCAAGCAGGATTTGTCCAAAACGGGGCTGCAGTGCCTTGGAAAGAACGAGTTTAGTAGAAATAGGTTACACTCCTCATCAGCTGGGCCCGGCCGACCCAGAGGAACCCCTTTTAAGATGGTCAGTCATTTCAAATGTAACCCTTTCCTTAAAAATCACAGGACTCTAGGCAGGCTGAAATATAGAGTGAGCCCTCAGAAGGGAGCCCCCTCACCAGGAAAGGCAGACTTGACAGACGGAAGAATTAAGCCTGAGAATAATCATGGTAAGCAAGGCTTAAAATACCAGCCAAGACCTGCGTCTCCACACCTTTAAGCTTCTTCTTTTTATTTTAAAGCTTGACACGCGCAGTTTTTTTTTTTTCTTTCAAACCTGAGGAGACATCTTGAACATTCTAACAAGCTACTAATCCTTTTCCTGGTTTGAATATTTTTTTAGTTAACAGTTTAGTTGCGTTTTGACTTGGCTGTGAAGTCTACGTGGCTTCCATCTTCTTGCCCGTTGGCTTTTTGTCATAGTGCATGGCCCACTAACCCCCTCATGCTGCTCCTTGCTCTGTCCTTGACACTCTCCAGTAGTGTGCACACTGATCACCACATATTAGGAACTGTAGTCACATTGCGCTCTTTCCCATCCCACCATTGCTCTTAAAGTCACTGTCTCTTCTTAACCTCACTCTCACTGGTCATTAGACATGTCCAACCCGGTGATTCAGCCACCCAAGTTGACTCAGAGCTGACATGATGATTATACCCAGAATTGCTCTAACCCTTGCATTTTACTGTCTTCAAGAATGAAGTCTGAGCATAAAAAACACAGAAAATAACAAGGTGATTCGTGTTTCAAGAAGTTTCAAACAAAGTCCTTCTCAGACTTTAAATATGCCAGCAGCACATATCCATAAATATGCTAACGACACATCATTTCCACTTATAATGGGTTTTTATTTTGGTGGTTAAGTCACGGTGTTGATGTCTTTCATAAAATTACTGCCTGCTTTCCAACATTAGTTGCTTTTCATGTCGACACTCGCTCCCTCCACTGCATCTGCTTCTTAATTCATGGGAAACTGTCTTGGTGGATGACTAAGCACATGAAAGCGGTTATGCAATTAGAGTGATTTAGTTTTACTTCATTACATCAGGGATTTTAATATAAACATGCAGAGATGATACATTATGAAATTCCTCAGAGACTCAGCCTCAAACAGACTCGGCAGCAGCACTCACAATATAAGCACATTAGCATAGAATGCATTTATGAGATTATTCAGCCACTGCTGCTTGAAACAGGCTGGTGTTTATGTGCTTGTCTGATGTGTTGTTGTTGTATTGTTGTGCCTGTAACAGGCCACAACATGGAGCTGCATGTGAAGCAGGATGTCCAGGCAGAGTGTGTGGCCATGTTGAGTGACCACGTGACAGAGGAAGACACTGAGACGTTCACACGGGTCCAGGAATTTGCTGCTCAGGTGAGGAAACGGTGTGAAAAGGTTAAACCTGAAGTGATAGCTACTGTCCTTGATATCTTCTATGTTTACACGGACATAAGTAATCGGATTAAACGGCCATTCGGAATAAAAATGTGTCATGTAAACGCCTCATTCGAATTATTCTTTGTTGATTCAGCTCGATCCGAAAGAATTTGTGATTAAAATGAGACAGGTGGTTTAGGCCGATTCATAATCCAAACAGTGTGCATGTAAACACTTAATCTGTTCATTTTTTTCCGATTGTGGAAAACTGACCTGACTGTGCATGTGCAACCTGTCTACCTCATGTACTTCTGTCTGGCTAATGCTAATAATATTAGCTTGTTGGGGAAGCAAAATTGGTCAGTGAGCGACACAACATTTCTACTAGAAACTTTGAAAGAGCTCAAAATGACATGTAAACGATACATTTGAATGATTTAATCTGAAAACATTTAAATCCGGTCAAAAATTTTGCGCGTGTAAACATACTGTAGCTAAAATCAAAAAAAGGCGTTCAATACAGAAACAACTGGACTTTATTTGTACTCCCACTCTCTGCTCTTTGAATTGAGAAAGCTCCTCGGATGAGAAACAAAACGTCTTCTGTTACAAATAAAGTCCAGTTTTTTCTGTATTGAATGCCTTTTTTTGATTTTATCATGTCCTGATGACTGAGAATCTTCACCAGCATACTGTAGCTACTGTAAGATGACATGAGAAACAGCATTTGCAAATAGGAATGTTACAGAATTAAAAACAAGGCCTTAGTATTTGTCTTTTCAAAGCAGATGAAAACTTTTATCACCACTCTACCCTTTTGTAGTATTATGAAAACTAAAAATAAGTACAAATGAAGAAAATATATAAACCTAACCTATTCATAAAATATTAAAATAAACTCAATTGCACAATAAATGCACTCCCTGTAGACCGATTTTTGTATTAACCTACAATATTTTTCTGAATTGCTCTCATTAGTTGACCTATACAACTGTAATGCATGATTAAATGTGTATATTTATCGTTTCAGTAAACATAATTCACATTGGTTTTTTCTACTGTTTACATTATTTAGTCCATAGTTAATAATAATAATAATAATAATGAATTGAATTTATAACGCACTTTTCATTAATAAAAATCTCAAAGGTCTAAAGTGCAACAAAAGCAAAGATCAAATAAAACAAGTGATAAAATAAAGTAAAATCATGGGGAACAGTTTACCTGAGAATTTAAAGACCGCTCAGACTGTTGAGACTTTTAAATCTATGCTCAAGACTCATCTGTTTTACTTGGCATTTAATCCTCGCATAGTCTGAGAACAAATTTTGAGCAGATTTTATTGTTGTATATTTACTGATAACTTTATTATGTTTCAGTGGCACTAGATGCATTTTACTCTGTTGTTTTGTTTTATTTTTTAACTGTACAGCACTTTGGTCGGCTTCGGTTGTTTTTATGTGCTATATAAATAAAATTGACATTGACATTGACATGTGGAGGCAGAATAGGTGCTTAAAAACAAAATAAAAATAAAACAAGTGATAAAATAAAGTAAAATCAATAATAATATCAACTAAGATCAAAGATAAAATCATGTGGAGGCAGAATAGGCTTGCTTAAAAAGAAAAGTCTTTAAGCCGTTTTTAAAGTCAACCAGTGACTGTGGAGCTCTCAGGTAGTCAGGGAGGGAGTTCCATAGGCGGGGGGCAGCCACACAGAATGCCCGGTCTCCCATGGTCCTTAATTTGGTTTGTGGAATGTGAAGTAGATTACTGTTCTGTGATCGTAGAGACCGGGTGGATGAATATGGTGCAAGAATGTCCTTTAGATAATCTGGTGAAGTTCCATGTAAGCATTGATGTGTAATGAGAGCAGTTTTGTACTGAATTCTGTAGGTGACAGGAAGCCAATGAAGGTTATGGAGAATGGGTGTAATATGTTCAAATTTACGAGCTCTCAATAAAATCCTTGCTGCACTGTTTTGAATATATTGAAGCTTCTGAAGATTTTTGCCAGGGATTCCAATAAACAGGGAGTTGCAGTAGTCGAGCCTGGAGGAGACAAAGGCATGGACGAGTTTCTCAGCATCAGAAAAAGTTAGAGATGGGCGAAGTCTGGAGATGTTTCGAAGATGGAAGAAGCAGGTTTTAAACAGATGCTTAATGTGATTTTCAAATGTAAGATGAGAGTCCATTTTTATTCCAAGATTAGTAACAGAGGTGGAGAGGGGGATGTCTTGTCCAGAGAAGGAGATTGTTGTTAAAGTTGATGTTTGTATCTGATGAGGGGTGCCAATCAGTATGGCCTCAGTCTTGGAGCAGTTTAATTGAAGAAAGAATGTCAACAACAAAAAAGGGCTTAGAATAAACAACTGCGACATCAGTTATACCCACAGAGGAACACACATTCTTGTTTTTAGATTATCACAAGGTATCAGTATTTTTGCAACAAAACATTATGATTTAAGTGACCAGTTTTGGACAGAACTGTCATATCTTTCATTTTCACACGGGAATTTTAAACCACAGTCTTGACATGAATTGCACTGATGCAGTTATTGTAATTTTTTTATAAGAGACACTATAATTTATTTGGGTCACACTAGTTATCTACTGTATTTGCTTTTGTAAAATCCCACAGAAAACTGGATCTCTGATAAACACAGAGTTTATGCGATGCCCCTCCGTCATTGAATTTGGGAAGTATGAGATTCAGACCTGGTACTCTTCACCGTACCCCCCTGAATACTCGAGGTAATATTCACAAATTTTTCCCCAATCAAGCTGTTTATATTTTCTTCCTTTTCACTACTAAAAAAAACTTTCACTCTGAAGTACAAACTGCAGCTCTTTGTTTTTCCTTTAACAGATTACACAAGCTTTATCTGTGCGAGTTCTGTCTGAAGTACATGAGAAGCAAAAACATTCTCCTGAGACACAGAAAGAAGTGTGGCTGGTTCCATCCGCCAGCCAATGAAATCTACAGAAAGGACAACCTTTCTGTCTTTGAGGTCAGCTCTCTTTTACAGCAATAGAGCAATAACTGTATGCTGCATGAGATCTCACCAATAAATGAGCTCCAGGATAAGGAGGAGAAATACTCTGATTGAACAGTGTCCCTTTGCTCTTTCTTTCTGCGTTTAGGTTGATGGAAATGTCAGCAAACTGTTCTGCCAAAACCTCTGCCTGTTAGCCAAGCTTTTCCTGGATCACAAGACCTTGTATTATGATGTGGAGCCTTTCCTCTTCTACATACTTACAAAGAATGATGAGAAAGGTTGTCATCTTGTGGGCTATTTCTCCAAGGTATGAATTACATAGTGATTTTTATGGGAAACGAAGGATTACCACACATCAATTTTGAACGATGATGCAGACAGAGGAAAAACCTCGCTGTAATTTGTCTGTTTTTGCAGCAAGGATTTTAAACTTATATCCACAGCAGTGCCTAAACGATGAGCTTATTAAGCTGAATTGTCAAGCCAAGCGCATTTGTTGGTTTGAGCTTTTTTTTTTTTTTTTACTTTTGAAAGATTTGAAGCTTTTCTCTCATTTACATAAGTGTAAATAGACAGTTTAGGATTCTTTAACGCAAGAAAATATCACAATTTCCTGGCAAGATAAATAGAATAATTTCTAAACAGATTTGTTGCTAATGACCGTAATCATTAGTTGCAGACCTAATTCTCACACAGTGGTACATTTAAAGTGAAAGTCATTACCCTGTGTGTATGTGCACAGCTTAAAGACAAGGACAATGGCAGGTGCAGTAAATTGCCGGCTTCAGCAGAGCTCTGACATACTTGATCTGTTTCTCCTTCCCTCAGGAAAAGCTTTGCCAGCAGAAGTACAATGTCTCCTGCATAATGATTATGCCTCAGTACCAAAGGCAAGGATTTGGAAGGTTCCTTATTGATTTCAGTAAGTTCTTTAAAGCTTTTTCAGACCACCAGAATCACTGTTTTTTCATTGTTTTTATTGTTCTTTACACCGATAATTTCAGATTAAAGGGTGGATTTGCAGCTTGTGGCAAGGTGCTGTTATTTTGTTAAGCCATTGAAAGGGTCTAATCAAGAGCATTCATGTACAGCGCTTGGCAATCACAGATGATTAGGTGTAAGCAACAACATTCTGGCTGTTTTTATTATTCGGTAACTACCCGGTAGTAGTATTTTACTTGAAAAGCTGTTGCTATAGAAAATGCCCCCAATTTTCTCTTCCTGACTTGTGACGAGGTGTAGAAGCTGCTTTTATGTTTTGGTGTAGTAACACGCAGCACATATAGCATTTATAGCCTGCGGTTCACTTAAGAAAACAGTTGCTGCCTTGAGTGGATTTCTGTGTTTAGGCGGGCGTTTTATTTTTGTCAGTGTAGGCATTTTTATTATTTTTGAGTCGTCTCTTTGTCGACTTTGTGCACGAGGAAGAAAAAAGGAGGGAAGTGAGCACAGGGAGGGCGGGCGGTAATGGAGCATTTGATTTCCTGTTCACTTTGGGAGCCATTGAGACACAGAGATGCGAGAGGATCTGTGATATTGAGAGTGTGCAGATAACAAAGACGGGGATTAAGGGAGATTGAACACAGCTGAGTTCTGAGCTCTTTGAAGGCTTTATTGGAAAATGTAGCTCTGGAGCTGGAA
>JBBPBX010001572.1:30525-45217 GCA_038048925.1 Garcialebias charrua | reverse complement strand
TATATATATATATATATATATATATATATATATATATATATATATATATATATTATATATATATATATATATATATATATATATATATATATATATATATATATATATATATATATATATATATATATATATATATATATATATATATATATATAAAATCACTCTTACAGTATGTCAGAACACAACCTGTCCCTGCAATCTGTTACAAGAGCCATCAGCCAAGCCAATTAGATTGGAATGTTTGCCATTCATTCGCAAACAATAGACACAAGTCCCCCAGCATATCCCCCCCAAATGCATCCTCCTACTACAAAAGCCATCGCTTTTACTTGCAGAAGGAAAAAGTCTCCAGGCATGCTTACTCAAGGATTACAAATTCCTAAAAAAAAGAGCCATTTGGCTAGGCTCTGGTAAAGATTGTACTGATTTAAATATCCTGGGATTTCCAGTGTTAAGGGGATTGTCCTTCGTATTTGTGTACTTGGACGACATCCTGATGGCTAGCAGCTTGGCTGAACAGCACATGTCCCACCTCCGTGAGGTTTTTCAGCGCCTAGCAGCACATGGCCTGATTGTAAATACAGCGAAATGCCAGTTTGGGTTGCCAGTCATTGACTTTTTGGGCCACCGCATTTCTGCCAGTGGTGCTGTCCCGTTACCAAACAAAGTGCAGGCGGTGTCCAATTTTCCACAGCCCCAGTCTGTTAAAGCGCTACAAGAATTTTTGGGAATGGTTAATTTCTATAACCGTTTCCTCCCCAGGGCAGCACAACTGCTGCGACCGCTCTATGGAGCGCTAAAAAAGAAAAAGCCCAACGACAACGTTGACTGGACACCAGAACGCCTACAGGCATTTGGTGATGCTAAAACTGCATTGGCCACTGCTGCCCTTTTGGCCCATCCATCCCCAGCGGCACAAATAGCTTTAACAACCGACGCATCTGATGTTGCGGTGGGGGCTGTGTTAGAACAGCAGGTTTCCGGGGTTTGGCAACCGCTTGCATTTTTCAGCCGTACGCTACGGGACAATGAGCTTAAATACAGTGTTTTTGACAGGGAGTTGCTGGCGCTTTACCTGGCTACACGCCATTTCAGGTTTTTCCTGGAGGGCCGCCAGTTCACTGCATACGTGGACCACAAACCCTTGGTGTTTGCTATGTCGAAAATTTCTGACCCCTGGTCTGCTCGCCAGCAACGCCACCTCGCAGCGGTGTCTGAATTTACTACAGACATTCAGCATGTGGCTGGCAAATCCAACGTGGTGGCCGACTGTCTCTCCCGGGTGCTGATCTCTCCCGTGTACGTTGGCATCGATTTTTCTGCTATGGCTGCGGACCAACGTAGCGACGCAGAAATACTCGAGCTCCAGTCCGGGCCCACAGGCCTCGAGTTGGAGGAACGGCAGGTGAATGACTGAGGTCCTCTCCTGCTCTGTGACGTTTCTACTGGCATGCCCCGCCCTCTGGTTCCAGTTTCATGGCGATGCCGCGTTTTTGATTCTTTACATTCCCTTTCTCATCCAGGTGTTAGAGCCTCTGTGAAACTGGTCGGTTCGAAGTTTGTTTGGCCCGGTCTGCGTAAAGCAGTTAAGGAGTGGGCAGCAGCGTGTGTCCCATGCCAGCGTGCTAAGGTTAACAGGCACACCAAAGCACCTTTGGAACCTTTCTCCATTCCTGGTCGGCGGTTTGACCATGTGCACGTAGACCTGGTGGGCCCTCTGCCTCCATCACAGGGTTTTACTCATCTGCTGACTATGATAGACCGGACCACCAGGTGGCCTGAGGTGGTTCCTCTGGCATCCACAACATCTGCAGTGGTGGCCCGGGCATTTTTGTCTACCTGGGTTGCGCGTTTTGGCCCCCCTTCAGACATTACATCGGACAGGGGCCCTCAGTTTGTTTCTGAGCTTTGGTCTACCATGGCCAAGGGTCTGGGGACTAACGTCCACAGGACCACCGCTTACAACCCCCAAGCTAATGGTTTGTGTGAACGGTTTCACAGGTCATTGAAAGCTGCACTTCGTGCTGCATTGACCGGTGACAACTGGATTGACCGTCTTCCCTGGGTTTTGTTGGGTTTACGTACCGCAACCAAAGAGGACCTGAGCTCTTCCCCGGCTGAACTGGTTTTCGGTCAGCCTGTGCGCGTCCCCGGTGAGTTTTTACCTGAGGTACCCTCACCACAGTTCGCTCCACCGTTGCAACATTTTTCATCTCAGGAGGGCTCTTTTCGTGTCCCTGGCCCGGTACACCATTGTTTACCGCAGTCATTTGTCCCTAAGAGTCTGGAGTCCTCTAAATTTGTTTTTGTCAGACACAATGCACATAGGACACCACTACAGCCTTTGTATGATGGCCCATTTCGGGTTCTTCAACCAGGTCCAAAACATTTCCTTTTGGATTTAGGGGGTCGCACTGAGACTGTCTGTATCGATAGGCTTAAACCAGCTCATGTTATGTCAGATGATCAGGTTGTTACGGCCCAGGCTCCTCGCAGGGGCAGACCTCCATCCACGTCGCTAACGGACTGCTGTCCTCCTTCCAGTGACTCTCAACGACCAACGGAGCCCGACCCTTCTGCAGGCCCTCCTCGTCGCCCTCCGCTTCATCAGACTGATTACGCAGGGCCCAGGTTCAGCCGTTCTGGTCGTTTGATCAAACCTAAAATGCTGGACTAGTGATGGACCTTACTGGGTGTTCTGGGGGGGCGTGTGTGGTGGACCACTAGGGGACTCTACTCACACCCAGTGGACCGGACGTGTGCCACAGCTTTGGTGTAGTGGTTAAAGCGGGTGGTACATATGCTGGAGGCTGAGCCTCTCCACAGGCGTCGTGGGTTCACGTCCCAGAACCGACGAGCACATTTCTGTGGTGTCTCCCCCCTCTCTACCTGTTTCGCCCTCTCCCTCTCGAAAAGTAACTAAAATACATAAAAATAACGACTCACCGTCAAATGGTCGACACAAAACACACAATAAAATCCTCCGGCCGCGTTAATTTGGCTTGAAACAGCGGGGTTCTCTACGGATTTATCCAAGTACCCAGCACAAACAGTAGCCACAGAATTAGCCCCCGAGTTCACCTCTGACCCGGAAGATGTCAAGATGGAATAGTCCATTTTTAGTAGGGGGATAAAGAAATCGACCGTTTTTTTAATTGCGTATTTAATGATCGTTTTCATCGTAACTATAATTATTTTTATGTTAAATGTACATTAACAAGCAGGATCAATGTTAGGGATGTAGGTGACTGCACGGGGCGAGGCGGGACCGAGGCCACTGCTGATTGGATCCCCAGGCAACAGCATCATTTGCTACATGGTAGATCTGAGTCTGTTCTCAGCTCTGCCCCCCTCCCCCTCACACCCTTTCCTCCTCTCTGCTCTACGGTGGGGAAAAAGGTAAAACAAGCAGCATAAGAGCTTGTAAATAAGTTTATTGGTTTTTACTGATAGATAATTAGTTATTAGCGGTACTGCATTTTAAATAAAAATAGCACAAATCCGCTTATGAATTATAAAAGTTAGTCAATTCACAAAAACGCTGACAAAAAGTTTAGGTCCACTGTAAGCGGATTAGCGCTTTAGCGCTACCTAGCGTTCATTTGCCCACCACTGTATATATGTATATATATATATATATATATATATATGTATATATATATATATATATATATATAGTATATATATATATATGTATATATATATATATATATATATATATATATATATATATATATATATATATATATATATATATATATATATATATATGTGTATATATATATATATATATATATATATATATATATATATATATATATATATATATATATATATATATATATATATATATATATATATATATATATATATATATATATATATATATATATATATATATATATATATATATATATATATATATATATATATATATATATATATATATATTCCTCTTGCAACTTTTCCTCCTCGGGGGGTCTCCACAGCGAGTCACCCTCCTCCATCTCACTCTGTCCTCTGCATCCTCTGTCCTCACTACCTCATGTCCTCTCTAACTGCATCCATGTACTGTATCTCCTCTTTGTCTTTTTCCAGACAGCTGCCTTTCCAACATCCTTCTAGCAGTATACCCACTGTCCCTCCTCTGGACATGTCCAAACCATCTCAGTCTGGTCTGTCTAACTTGGTCTCCCAGTTGTTCAACCTGCGCTGTACCTCTGATGATCTCATTCCTAATCGTATCCATCCTTGTCACTCCTAAGGAGAACCTCAACATCTTTATTTCTGCCACTTCCAGTTCTTTCTCCTGCCTTTTTTTGTTGTTGTTAATACCACTGTCTCCAGACCATACAGCATATCTAGTCTCATCACTGTCTTGTAAACATTTCGTTTGACCTTTGCTGGCACCTTTTTATCGCAAATCACTCCTGAAAATTTTCTCCATCCACTCTACTTTCAGTTAATATCACATGTAGGTGCTGTGACACAAACGCCATGTGAGTTTGCTCACTGTGGCGACCCCTGAAGAAGGGAGCAGCCAAAAGAAAAGAAAAACTGAAAGTTGTGCACCATAACTCATGTTCGCTGAAGGAAGGGAACGAGGTGCAACACATGACTATGGGAATTGCGCCGCAGTGCAGTTCACCTGAAGTAATACAATCACGCCTCTTTAGGAGGTAGGTGGGCTTAAACGTCACCACAGAGGCCCCGCCCTCTTGGCATAAAAATGCTTGCTCCCATCCCACTTCCTCCAAGTGCACTTCACCGAGCTTTGGCCAGTGAAAAGGGCAAACTGTGTTGCACCTCATTCCCTTCCTTTAGAGAACATGAGTTATGGTGCATAACTTTCAGTTCCCTTATCAGTCAGTCACTCGGTGCAACACATGACTATGGGAACGTAATTAATTCACGCCCTTTGAAAATGCTCAGTAAAATGCATGCTTGTGAGACATTTGCCTTTATACTTTAGGCGTTTTGGCTGATCTCTACTGTGCGTTAGAGAGTACAGCCTGAGTGATGTCACATGCAGTGACATCCAAACTGTAATGTTTTGCAAACGTGTTTGTGGAACTCCAGTTTGCAGTAGCACAAATGTCTGCCACTGGTACGCCCTTAAAAAGAGACCATGAAGTAGCTAGGCCCCGAGTGGAGTGGATGTGTACCCCAGAGGGCACCTGTTGACCTTTACTGCTGTATGCCCTTTTTATGGCCTCGGTCACCCAGTGTGAGAGGCGCTGTTTTGAAAGGGCTCTGCCAGCAGCAGGATTGGCAAAACATACAAACAGTTGGTTTGTTTTCCTCCAACTAACAGTTCTGTTGATGTAAACACTCAAGGCCCTGACAGGGCAGAGTGCATTCAACCGTCTTTGTTCCTCAGTGAGGAGAGGATGGGGAGGAAACTCAGAGAGCTCAAAGTCCAGACTCAGGATTTAGAGTTGGTACCTTTTGGACATATGTGGTGTTAGGACATAGGGTGACCTTTAACCTGTCAGGGGCAAACCTGGTACACATTGGGTGCACAGATAAAGCATGGAGGTCACCCACACGTTTAGCTGAGCAGAGAGCCAAGAGCAAAGCAGTTTTATAAGATAACAAATCTATCTTAATGTTGCTTAGAGGCTCAAACGGAGACTCACATAAGGCATCCAGGACTAACTGAAGGTCCCAATCAGGGGCCAGAGTCCTGCTGGGGGGCCTTTTTCTTAGTACGCCCTTCATGAAACGTATCATGAGAGGGTGGGCACCGGGTGTTTTACTCCCTCAACCTTCGTGGCACACCAAGATGGCTGACATAAACATCTTGATGGTGGAAAATGAGTGGCCTTTTTCCAGTAGGTCCTGTAAAAAGGTCAGGAGCTGGACCAGGTCACAGGAATATGAAATAATATTCCTTTCCACACACCAGGCCTTAAAAAAAGCCATTTCCGAGCGTAGAGAGTCTGAGTTGACTGGGCTCTCGCTCCCTGTATTGTGTTTATGACATTACTAGGGAGGCCGGAGGCCATCAGCCTGTTCCTCTCAGTGGCCAGGCTGAGAGATACAACAGTTCTGGACGTGGGTGAAGGAGCTGCCCATGGGCCTGTGTCAGTAGGTCCCTGTGGGGGGGCAGCTGCCATGGTGTCCCTGATAACAGTGAAATCATTTCTGGGAACCACGGTTTCTAGGGCCATCTGGGAGCTATGAGGATCAGGGAAAGAGCTCCCCTCCGTACACGTTCCAGCGTCACCTGGATCAGAGGGACGGGTGGGAATGCGTAATATAGCACCCCTGCTGGCCACCTGTGTGCCAGAGCGTCTGTTTCTAGCAGAGCATCTGTTTCCTTCAGTGAGAAGTACATGCCGCAGTACGTGCTGATTTTGCAGGCGAACAGATCGATGGATGCCCGCCCGTATCATGACCAGATCAGGTCCACGATACGTGGATTCAGTCTCCACTCTGAGGCTAGCAGTGGCCCTCTGGAGAGGGCATCTGCCCCGTGGTTTAGCTCGCCTGGGATGTATGTCGCTCTCAGTGACAATATTCGGGGACTGCATCACATGAGCAGTTTGTGTATCAGGCTGAGGAGGGGTCGGGACCTTGTCCCCCCCTTCTCTGTTGATAAAGGACACGGTGGTTCTGTTTTTCCGATTTTATCAGGACATGTTTTGTGATCAGTCCTTTTTTTTTTTTAAATGCTTCACAGCCAGAAAAACAGCCTTCAATTCCAGGAAGTTGATGTGGAGTCTCGTATCCTGCTGTTTCCAAAGCCCTTGGACATTCTGGTTCCTGCAAAATGCTCCCCAACCTCCCTTTGAAGCGTCTGTTGTGATCACCACACAAGACAGTACTCTTCCCAGCGGGACGCCTGTCATGAACACAGAAGGATCCCTCCAGGGTTCCGGGGTTGTCATGCACTCTGGGCTGATCAGTATTTTTCCTGCCCACCTGAGGGAGGCAGGACGCGTTTGTTTGTTTGTTTGTTTGTTTGTTTAGTCATATTTGCAGCGCTCGCATTTTTAATAATGCTTGAGGCACGCAGGGAATGGCTGCTGCCAGAAGACCCAGCAGGCGCTGGCAGAGCTTCAGAGACACTCTCTGGTCCAGCTGGAAGCGAGCCAGGCATAGTTGGATTGAAGAGATTCACTCCTCTGAAAGCCGTGCTCTGTACAAAATGGTGTTGACCTGTACACTGAGAAGTAGGTAATCTGTGAAGGAGTCAAATTGCTTTTCTGCAGATTTATCACTAAGCCCAGATCCTCCAGGTGCGCCATCACCATCCGTGAGTGCAACTGGGCTTGTGCTTTGCTCTTGGCCAGAATTAAAAGATTGTCGAGATAATTCATAATCCAGACTCCTGAGCGGGGCCAAAGTTGCATCCAGACATTTTGTAAATTAGCATGGAGCAGTTTTTAGCCCGAAAGGTAAAGCCATGAATTCGTAAGCTTTCCCTTCGAATGCAAAGCGAAGATATTTTCTGTGTTTCTTCCAAATGCTCACGTGGAAGAAAGCGTCTTTTAAATCCACTGTGCATGCATGATCTCCCGGTCTCACAGACTGGATCACCTGTCTCAAAGTGAGCATTTTGAATTTGTAAGTTTTTATCTTCTTGTTCAGCGCTCTGAGATCCAGGGTTGGTCTCAAGGTCTGATCTCGTTTGGGCACGAGGAAATACTTGCTGAAGTGGCCGGAGTGTATATTGTGTTTTGGAACAACATTTATCACCCCTTTTTGCAACATTGTTGATATTTCCTCTCTTAAAACGTGTGCACGGTCTGGTGTTATGTTTGATTGTAGCACCCCGTTGAACGGGGACGGACGCTTGTGGAACTGCAACCGTAGGCCTCGACACACTGTCGTCATAACCCACGAATTTGGGCGACACGCCCTCCAGGCCTGTGAGACATGTTTACTGTGTGTGCGTCGTGGGTGCGGGAGGGGGAACGTTTGCCTCCCCCCGCATGGCCTCGGACGTGCTGACCTGTCCACCAGCGGACGCCGTGAAGTCTGTCTGCTCTAGACAGACCCCAGACGCTCTGCTGGGGCTCATATTGTTCTGACCTAACACCTTGTGTTCCACGAGGGAGGAGGGGTGCTTGTCCTCTCCCTTCATCGTGACTGTTTTCACAAAAATTGTACTGTTGTTTTTTGATTTTTTTGAGTCAAGAACCAGGGCAGTTCGTGCATTTGGTACTTTATTTTTGTGCTTTGAACAACAAAAATCTGTTTTATTTACACATTTGTCAAAAACACCTTGTTTTGTGCACACAGAAATGTCACCAGCTTTTTGTAGTCTTTTACATATAAAGTCTGGGTTTAAAAGTCTTGGTTCCCGTACCTCATGGGCGGACGAACCTTCAAAACTGAGAAGTGGTCCCGTTTCGTCAGGCTAATTTCTGTCTTCTGTCTCGGTTTGCCGAGGAGGTCCTGGGTGGAACCGCTTGGCGAGGAACGAACCTGTTCCTGGTCCAGGACTGGCCAGCCTGAGATGGTCCTACAGCGGGTCTCTGCCGTTGCTCCCCGTCGTAAGCTGGTCTTTTTTGTGGGGGACGACGTGTGGCTGAGCGGTGGCGAGGTTGCACGGGTCTGCTCCCGCTGGAGTCTCTGGGGGGTGCAAAAGTCTTTCTCGGCCTCTGCTCGCGCAGCGCCTAGGCCTGCTTTCATCTTTGCTCCAGCCTGCTTTGGATGCGCTCCAGAGCTCCCCCGAAGAGTCCCGTCGGCTCGATTGGGTGGTGGAGGAACAGGAACCGCTGGCCCTCCGGCAGGTCCATCAGAGTCAGCCACAGGTAGCGCTAGGCGATGACCATTTCAGCCATGCATCTCCCCTGAGCGATGGCCGCGGTCCCCATCATGCAAAGGACGAAGTCGGTCGCCTTGCGGGCTTCCTCCAGGATGTCTGTTGCAGCCTGCTTGTTTGTTGTTACCTGGAGCTCCTGCAGCTTCTCTGCCAAGTAAGGGCTGCAGTATAGCTCTGCGTTGGGCCGAACGCCACTCGACGCGCGCGTGCTGCGCGACAGGCAGTTCACAGTATAGCTCAGCGTGAGGCTCCAGCAGCAACAGCAGGGCGGAGCGTTTACCTACGGGACAAATTGAGGTCGCTGATTGGTCATTTGCTGACACGCCTACTGAATTGATTGACAGATGGGGTGGGGAATAAAAAGCACGGGCTGCGCAGCGGTTTTCTGTGTTTATATGTTAATAAAAAGTTCTAAAAAATCAAATAAAAACAGGGAGCGCTGGTCCAGCACACCAGAACACCAGGAAATATTTAGAACCTCCTGCAGCCACGTTGGACATGAGTTTAGTTAGCTCGTGACAATTTCATTCATTTCCTCCTCATCGGGAGGAAGCGATCACTTGACTTTTGGCAAAAAAGCAAAAGAAAAGTCCAGATCAGGGATGAAGAAGGGGAATTTAATACATTTGTGTCATATACAAAACAGTCTGCCGTCGGGCAGTTTATTGTGAGACAACGCGCGCGCGTAAGCGGTCGTAAAATTTGAGCTTGGCGCGTTCACGCCCACATTCAAAGGCTTGTGCCGCAGCGTTCGCACGGCGTCGAGCGGCGTTCGGCCCAACGCACAGCTATACTGGGGCCTTAAGCCTGCATCATGGCCAAGGCATTCATGGCGCGGACCGCGAGGCCCTGAGCTCGATAACACTTTTCGAGCTGGGAGGCCGAGGCGCGGCAGGCCTTGCTGGGTAGAGTTGTCTTTGCGCCCGACGTCCTGGGGGCCAGGTGATCCACCAGCGTGTCCTCTATCTGTGGGACGTTGGTGATTCCTTCTACCTCCATCTCAGCGACGTCGAGGAACTGGGAGAATGGCAGCAGCATGGGAGCCCTGGGTTCAGCCCAGGTGCGAGTGACCTCTGTTAGGAAATCCGGAAAAATTGGCATCCTGTGCCTCGTGGCCGACTGCTGTTTGGCGTAGAAATAATTCCTCGCCAACCTCGTAACCTGTTGGCGAGGTGGGGGTTCTGGCCAGCTGATTCCCATAGTCATGTGTTGCACCGAGTGACTGACTGATAAGGGAACATATAGAACATAAGAAAATGTTTAATATGACCCATTTCACTTCAGTGATAAACAGCAGGCATCTGTTGTGGTGACCTGCACAGTTCAGACACAAGCTATTGAGAAGTCAGATATTTTAAATTAATTTCAAAGGTATGCTATCACAACATCAAACATGTTTCATTTTTTGACACCGCATGGATCTCTGATTATTAGCACCAGTTCAAAATGGTGACATTAGCAGAACGATAGACTCCGCCTTTTCTTTTTCTGGTGTGACTTACAACTGGCACGATTCACACTCCATACAAAGTAGACGTAGCGCATGAAGAAGAACCAGTTTTTTTTATTAGACAGTAGAGTTCAGCTGCTGTAATCATATGGTTCTCAGCTTCATTAAGTCCCAGTTTGTTTTTTAAATGTTTTATGGTCACCTGTTTGAAAAGCCAGCTGACACTTACTGTAATTAAAACAAGTTTCATTGCAAGAGCACTACATTTCAATTGATTTGTCTTTGTTGGGAAAATATTTTGTTAAAAGTATTAAAAATTAGTTCATAAAATGTTCGTGTTTTGTGGTTTTAATGCACACGTGTAAAATTGTTTTAGTGTGTGTGTTTTTTGTTTGCAAGAAGTCATGTTCTTGGTATCTTTGAAACAAATCTTGATGAACATCTCCAGACTTAATCTTTCAAAGTTTTCCTTGGATCTCTGCTGCTGTTTCCACATCTTTTCACTGCAGGATTTTATTTTCAGATGAATGCTAAATAGCATGTAGTTTGGTTGTCAGGCTGTTGCTCGGCCCCTGAATCAATCAGGTTGACAACAGCTTCTAAACTCAACGGATGAACAAAAGTTGTGTCCACTGTCAAATGTTGCCAAAATGCAGAGTGGTTCAGAACTTTTATCCTTTTGCACTGTTAATAAAATGAGCACAGGACGGGCGTCAAATTCCTCCTTTCTATGAGGCTGGCAGCAGCTCGTGTGACGTCCTTACTGGAAATAAGTGCTTCCTTATTGGCTTCCTGTCAAAAATTCCAGCTCTGGGAGTTATGCATCATGTGACCAAAGCAATGAAAACAAGGCGAGCTGAGAAAACTTGGCACGTTGCATCAAGAGATGTCATGAGACCTGTCTGAGCCACGTCACAGAATAGGTATTTCCACCTTGTGACAAGCAGCAGCGTAAGCGTTTACATAAACTAGAGATTTAGGGGCCGTTTACACGTCCCGTTTTTTGAGTGAAATAGCACCTTTCTCTCTGTGGTTCTGCCGATCGTTTACACGACACTACTGGCCCCCCTCTTTGAATCCACCTTCCAAAGTGAAGGTTCCCTTTCAGTTCGGATCTCTCGGTGCAACATACTTGCTATGGGAATTGCGCCTCCGCGCGATTACCTGAAGGAATACAATCACGCCTTTTACGGCAGGGGGGCATCACCCCGCGTCAGAGGTACCGCCTTTCAGGTACTTAAGCGACTGACGCCCCTCCATCTTTCTCTTTTTTGCCCTTCACCTTGCTGAAACACCTGAACATCGCGGGACCTCTCTGTTGTCGCGTTGCTTGATTGAGGTGAGCTTGCTCCCTACACTGAGCGTACAGAGACAATTTTCCTGTGTACTGCTAGGCTGGCGAAAGCTAGTCCAGCATTTTTCTACTTACCACGAAGTTTCTTCTCTCTCGCAGCTTCGCTCGACGACGCTAACTGCGTCACAACCTTCTGCTAATCCACTGGCAGCCTACTAGCGATAGCAAGATGACGGAGAAGACGGCTTCGAACAAAGAAAAGAAAAGGAAAAAAGAAGAACTATCTACTCTTCTCATCTCCGGACATGGCTCCCGAGAAGGGAAAGCGGAGGACAAGGAAGAAGAAAACCAGGACGACGAGTCCTCGCTCACGCCCATGCCCTAGCGGTTGCGGCTACTCCCTTTCGGCGACGGACACCCACGAGGCCTGTTCTGTCTGCTTAGGGATCCTGCACGCGAGGAAGGCGCTGGAATCCCCCGACTCCTGCCCTCACTGTCGTCGAATAACGACCACAGTGAGGAAACGTTGCGCGGACACGCTGGCCAAGTCCATGGCGAGGCCCGCGGCGTGGAAGGTCGCACGTCGCACTAACCTGCCTGCTCCAGAACCGGAGCTTGAAAACGTGGACCTGGAGTGCAGTGGCCAAGTCGGGGAAGACAATGCGTCGGACTCTTCTCTTCCTGTCAAAGACTCGACGCCAGAAGGGTCCGACGTAAACGCCCAGTACGGTGACAAGGGAGAAATTGTTCATTTCTCCCAGAACCTGGCGCAGAACCTTCCGGAGCCGGACTTGTTGGTACAATGCCCTGTTCGACCTGTGCCATAGGACCGCTGATGCCCTGCAGGTCACGGGCTACGAGGCTGGCAGGAAACTACTTCTACGCGAAGCAACCGACAACATTGCAAAAAATGCCAATTTTCCCAGAACTCACACGCTCCTGGGCGGAACCCAAGGCTCCCATCATGCTGCCATTGTCCCGACTCTTGTATGTCGCGGGAATGGAGGCTCTAGGCCTTGCCAGCGCACCCCCAATTGAGGAGTCTCTAGCGGCTCACCTGGCCCCCACAGCCGTGGGGATGAAACCAACTCTACCCAGCAAGGCCTGTTGCGCTTCGGAGAAACAACTCGAGAAGTGTTACAAGGCCCAAGGCCTCGCGGATCGCGCAATGAATACGTTGAGCATGGTACAGGCCTACCTGGCGGAGAAACTACAGGAGATCCAGGTAACAAAGGATGAGACAGAGGCCATAGACAAGGCCCGCCGTGCTTTTGACCTTGTGCTCAGCATGATGGGGACAGTAGCTATTTCCCAGGGCAAAGCAATGGCAGAAATAGTTGTCATCCAGCACCATCTTTGGCTAACACTGTCGGACCTCCCGGAAAACCAGAGGGCCACCTTCCTACAGCACCCGATCAAGCCGACAGAACTCTTCGGGAAAGCCCTGGAACGTGTCCAGACAAAACTGGAACTAGCACGCAAACAAACGGATGCCCTCCGCGAGGGTTTGCCAAGGAAAAAATTCGCCCCACCAACAGAAAACACACGTGGTCTCCCACGAAAGAGACCCGCTGGGGACTACGAGGCTTCACAGTACCGTCCGAGTGCTGCTTCGGCCTCTTCCTACGAAAACCAGTTCTGGACCTGATGAACCAGGACGAACTGATAAATTTACAGGTTCCCCCACCTACAAGGTACGGGAACCTAACTCTCTAATCCCAGTCTCTGCTCGTAGACAACCACGAGGAACTGGTGACATGTGTGCACGGCTGCGCACACTAAACATGACTCGCCTACTGTATGTGTAAACAAAACAGACACTGTTTCAAATATGTACAAAAATAAAAGTACCAATGCACAGTCTGCCCTGGTTCTTGACTCGAGTCCCATTTTTATAAAACCCAGACCTCACAGTCGAACTATGTACCACAGCAAGATACACGAGATCCGTCGGAGACGGCCTGATCTCGTAATATCTTCTGTTGGGCCGAGCAACCTGCTCGAAAAAAACACGAGAGGGGTCAAAGGTCACCCCCTCCGACCTAAAACACGAGGAGCATGACATGCCCTCTAGGCTCAGCGTGCATGCGCAGGTGTGGGAGGCATGCCTACCAAAAGATTGGGTCATGACAACAACACGTCATGGGCTCAAGTTGCAGTTCTCAAAAAGACTGCCCCGTTGCTCAGGGGTGTTGCATTCTAAGATCAACCCTGCACGCGCGCACGTGCTGAGGGAGGAAGTTTCAACCATGCTGAAAAAAGGAGTGATTAGTTTGGTCTCAGGACGCAAACTGCGCTCCGGACACTACAGCAAGTACTTCCTGGTGCCCAAAAAGGACCGTTCCTTGAGACCGATTCTGGATCTCAGGACTCTCAATAAAAGAATTAAAACTTTCAAGTTCAGGATGCTTACACTGCGGCAAGTTCTCCAGTCTGTGAGACCAGGAGACTACGCATGTACAGTGGATCTGAAAGATGCCTATTTCCATATAGGCGTGTGGAGGAGACACAGAAAGTTCCTCCGTTTTGCATTCGAAGGTAACGCTTATGAATTCAAAGCCTTACCCTTCGGTTTAAAGACTGCTCCACGTACATTCACTAAATGTCTGGATGCAGCCCTGACCCCTCTTAGGAATCAAGGACTCAGGGTCTTGAATTACCTGGATGACCTGTTAATTCTGGCTGGAAGCAGAAAGCAGACGTTGTCACACTCCCTTAAGGTGATCTCACACCTGGAGTCTCTCGGTTTTGTCATAAAGCTACAGAAGAGCAATCAGACTCCGTCACGGGTTACCGTATTTCTGGGTGTACAGATTGACACTGTCCAATACAGGTAGTCCCCGATTTACGAGCGAGATCCGTCACAGCGAGGCGCTCGTAAACCGGAAATCTCGTAATTTGGAACGGCCGCCATTTCGCTCGTAAATCCGGAAATCCGCTCGTAAATTGGAACGGTTTTCGCTAGCGCACCTAAAAACACTCTATTTTCATCTAAAAACTACTTTTGAGTGCATAAAAATGATCGGAAACGTGTGTTTATATGCTTAACTAGCTAACTGAAGTGAAAAAACACATGAAAACTCAGTATTTTTTTCGTTTTTTCCAAAAATGTGCAGCTCGTAAGTCTGGAACCTCGCAGATCAGAGCGCTCGTAAATCGGGGACTACCTGTA
>JBBPBX010001572.1:4291-28325 GCA_038048925.1 Garcialebias charrua | reverse complement strand
TCCAAGCACTCACCGGGCAGGGGAACGGTTCACGAGGGCGACTCGGACGTCATCGCGTTCGGCCCATCGCTCCGATCGCAACGAGCCCACCCGTGCCTTCCTAGGCCGCTCCCATGGTCCGTAAGACCTCCTGAGGCCTCTCTCAGGCTTTGGTCACGGGGGTACTCTCCAGGCACTGACCGGGCAGGGGAACGGTTCACGAGGGCGACTCGGACGTCATCGCGTTTGGCCCATCGCTCCGATCGCAACGAGCCCACCCGTGCCTTCCTAGGCCACTCCTATGGTTCGCAAGACCACCTGAGGCCTCTCTCAGGCTTCGGTCACGGGGGTACTCTCCAGGCACTGACTGGGCAGGGGAATGGTTCACGAGGGTGACTCGGACGTCATCGCGTTCGGCCCATCGTTCCGATCGCAACGAGCCCACCCGTGCCTTCCTAGGCCGCTCCTATGGTCCGCAAGACCCCCTGAGGCTTCGTTTGCGGCCTTCTGCGTCTGCGTACATGGAACGGCACCAAGGGGTCACGGGAGTCCGTATGGTTCTGGAACTGGATGTGGAAAGTCTAATTTCTAGCAAACTGTGTTTGGCCTCCAAGAACAGCTTTAGAGCATGCAAAGTAGCTCCTTCTTTCTTGACCTTTTCACTCCTGGACCCCCAGAACCACAGAAATTGCACCCTGAGGTCCCTAGGAAAAAGGGTCACCAAACGGTACCAGCGGGTCACCAGCTGTACTTTCAATGAGTGAACCTCGGGCCTTATACTTCGCAGTGCGTTTGGGCCCCGTGATTCCCATAGGAACCTTCGATCTGGGTAAGCTTGATGCCGTTGGAAAGGTCTTTTCAAGACGAAAAGAATGAGCCCAAGCTCGTCTTGGTGACCCCTTCCGCGGCCGCACAATTAACCCACAAACTTGGAGCTGTAGGCCCATTGACTTACATTACGTTTATGTCTGTGTTCATCGTGCCGCCACGGGCCACAGGAATTGACCAGAGCCACAAAACTATAGAAATGGGTACAAACAGTTGTGCTTGAAAGATCCTGTCAATTTGGTGGTGCTAGGTCAAAGTTAAGGTACATTAATTAACTTTTGAACAAGCGGAGGCCTGTGGACAATTCCCACCCCTTTTTTACACCTTCAGCAGCCCGTATCTCCCTGTAGGAAGCAAGAAACTGCACCAAATTTGCTGGAGGTGTAGAACAGGATAGGCCCCACCTACCCTAAAAATTTGGGCTTCCTACGTGCATCTTAAGACCCTCAAACGGCCCCGCAAAGGCCGTTCAGGTGTATTTTTGTGAAAAATAGGGTTGCAGAAAAAAATTCTTAACTCGGGACCCCGAAGGCCTAGAGACTCCAGATTTGAATCACATGTACATGGAATAAGCCCTAAAAGAGTGTGAAAGTTTTGTGCACGTACGTGCACGGGAAGGGGTCCAAATTTACAAAATATGTTCAGAAAAGGCAGTTTTTTGGGGCCAAAAGTGTTTAAGTTCCTAACTCGGGGCCGAAAGCGCTTAGGGACCCCAGATTCGAGGTGTCAACATTGGGGGGAGGGTGGAACACATCCATCTTGTCATTTTTTTCATAACTGCTTTTTCATGTTTCCAGCCTGAGGTCACGAATGGGGTAAGGTTCGGATTCCGACAGAGTGTTTTGAAAGGTTCTGAAGACTATCCCAATTCATTTTTTTTAGAAAGGCGTTAGAAAGCTGATTTTTGAGTATGTTGTTCTCGGGCTCAAGCCGAACGCGGGGGACTTGGTCCCGTGCGCCTCGGGCCCCTGGGTCCCCCGTAGCGGCCCCCCAAAGGCTGGAAAAACCCTAAAAATCTAGGGTTGGCATTTTTGGAACCGTCGGTCCGATTTCCACCAAACATACATGTATCTTCACGTCTTAGGGCCCTCTTTAACATATGTCAGAGCCAGAGGCCTGGGGCCCCTACGGGGCCAACTTTTTTCAGGGGCCTCGTTGAGCTACGGGACCAGGACGGCTGGGTTCGGGGTATAAAACTATGTGTGCTCATCTATTTTGATGGTAATATTTGTGTTTCGGGGGTCCCTGGGGCATAGCAATTTGTGGCCCCTGAGAGGGGCAAAGACCGGTACTAAGGGAGCACGGGCAATGCATTTTAGCAGGTTACCCCATGCTTGTTGGCCATTTTAGGGGGTTAGGCTGAAGCTGGATGGCCTAAACTTTTTGGGTCCTGTCAGACCATTTATATGAATGTGTCTTGAAAGTTTCAGCTTTGTAGCTACTTCGTAGCTAGAGCTAATAGCTTAAAAGTGGTATTTAGGCCCCTAAGAGGGGCATAAACAAGGACTAAGGGGGCATGGCACCACTCTCTTCCCAAAAACTGCTATTTCTAAGCATATTTTGCATTTTTTGCAAACTAAACATGCGTGTACATGCATAAAACATACACTCAAGTGTCGGGCCTTATCCCATCTTTCTGACAACGTTGGTCTCAAGTCTGTACTCGTCCCATGAGCCGAGATACGATCAAAAACAGGCCTTAATTGACTTGAACTTTGGCCTAGTTACAAGAGGAAAGTAGATGATTTTGACTTTTGGGTGCAGGGGCACGAGGTGGTACTAAAGGAGCGTGTACATGAATGTATTGACCGTGCCCCTATGGTACTTGTTCCTGCTTTATGGCGGCACGGAATGGTACCGTAGGAGCACGGTCAATACATTGTAATAGGGTACATGGACATGCATTGTCTGTGCCCCTCTAGTACCTATCTGTGCCTATGTACTTCCCTTATAGGGGGCACGAAACGGTACTAAGGGGGCATTGTCAATACTTTGTAATAGGGTACATGGACATGCATTGTCTGTGCCCCTCTAATACCTATCTGTGCCTATGTACTTCCCTTATAGGGGGCACGAAACGGTACTAAGGGGGCATTGTCAATACTTTGTAATAGGGTACATGGACATGCATTGTCCGTGCCCCTTTGGTACCAATCCATGCCACGTGCACGTGAAGCTACGTAGGACCCGACATGTCAAGCTCAAAGGTCTGGGTCGATGGAAAAAATTTTGACCTCTCGGATCCTCACCAAATTTTATACACTTGTTCGGCCCTACGTGATGACCTTCTCACCCAAATTTGGGATCTCTAGGTCAAAAGGGCACCAAACGGGCACAGAGACCCTCTCGTGACCTTTGCAGTGACCTTTGCCGCCATTTCGCGTAGGAAGGTCGTACAGACGCAGCTGAGGTATCGTTGCGCTCGGGGTGACACCCCGGACGACATATGTCAAGCTCAAAGGCCTTGGTCGATGTGAAATATTTTGACCTCTCGGACCCTCACCAAATTTTACACACTTGTTCGGCTCTGCGTGGTGACCATCTCACCCAAATTTGGGATCTCTAGGTCAAAAGGGCACCAAACGGGCACAAAAGACCCCCTCGTGACCTTTGCCGTGACCTTGCCGCCATTTCGCGTAGGAAAGTCGTACAGACGCAGCGGAGGTATCGTTGCGCTCGGGGTAACCCCCGGACGACATATGTCAAGCTCAAAGGCCTTGGTCGATGTGAAAAATTTTGACCTCTCGGACCCTCACCAAATTTTACACACTTGTTCGGCTCTATGTGGTGACCATCTCACCCAAATTTGGGATCTCTAGGTCAAAAGGGCGCCAAACGGGCACAGAGACCCTCTCGTGACCTTTGCCGTGACCTTGCCGCCATTTCGCGTAGGAAGGTCGTACGGACGCAGCGGAGGTATCGTTGCGCTCGAAGTGACCCCCCGGACGACATATGTCAAGCTCAAAGGCCTCGGTTGATGTAAAATTTTTGGCCTGCTGAAGGTCAAGGGGTACTCTCCAGGCACTCACCGGGCAGGGGAACGGTTCAGGAGGCCGACTCAGACGTCATCGCGTTCGGTCCATCGTTCCGATCGCAACGAGCCCACCCGTGCCTTCCTAGGCCGCTCCTATGGTCCGTAAGACGTCCGTAAGACCCCCTGAGGCCTCTCTCAGGCTTCGGTCACGGGGGTACTCTCCAGGCACTCACCGGGCGGGGGAACGGTTCACGAGGGCAACTCGGACGTCATCGCGTTCGGCCCATCGTTCCGATCGCAACGAGCCCACCCGTGCCTTCCTAGGCCACTCCTATGGTCCGCAAGACCTCCTGAGGCCTATCTCAGGCTTCGGTCACGGGGGTACTCTCCAGGCACTGACCGGGCAAGGGAACGGTTCACGAGGGCGACTCGGACGTCATCGCGTTCGGCCCATCGTTCCGATCGCAACGAGCCCACCCGTGCCTTCCTAGGCCACTCCTATGGTCCGCAAGACCCCCTGAGGCTTCGTTTGCGGCCTTCTGGCCTTCTGTACATGGAACGGCACCAAGGGGTCACGGGAGTCCGTATGGTTCCAGAACTGAATGTGGAAAGTCTAATTTCTAGCAAACTGTGTTTGGCCTCCAAGGACAGCTTTAGAGCATGCAAAGTAGCTCCCTCTTTCTTGACCTTTTCACTCCTGGACCCCCCAGAACCACAGAAATTGCACCCTGAGGTCCCTAGGAAAAAAGGTCACCAAACGGTACCAGCGGGTCATCAGCTGTACTTTCAATGAGTGAACATCGGGCCTTATACTTCGCAGTGCGTTTGGACCCCGTGATTCGCATAGGAACCTTCGATCTGGGCAAGCTTGATGCCGTTGGAAAGGTCTTTTCAAGACGAAAAGAATGAGCCCAAGCTCGTCTTGGTGACCCCTTCCGCGGCCGCACAATTAACCCGCAAACTTGGAGCTGTAGGCCCATTGACTTACATTACGTTTATGTCTGTGTTCATCGTGCCGCCACGGGCCACAGGAATTGACCAGAGCCACAAAACTATAGAAATGGGTACAAACAGTTGTGCTTGAAAGATCCTGTCAATTTGGTGGTGCTAGGTCAAAGTTAAGGTACATTAATTAACTTTTGAACAAGCGGAGGCCTGTGGACAATTCCCACCCCTTTTTTACACCTTCAGCAGCCCGTATCTCCCTGTAGGAAGCAAGAAACTGCACCAAATTTGCTGGAGGTGTAGAACAGGATAGGCCCCACCTACCCTAAAAATTTGGGCTTCCTACGTGCATCTTAAGACCCTCAAACGGCCCTGCAAAGGCCGTTCAGGTGTATTTTTGTGAAAAATAGGGTTGCAGAAAAAAATTCTTAACTCGGGACCCCGAAGGGCTAGAGACTCCAGATTTGAATCACATGTACATGGAATAAGCCCTAAAAGAGTGTGAAAGTTTTGTGCACGTACGTGCATGGGAAGGGGTCCAAATTTACAAAATATGTTCAGAAAAGGCAGTTTTTTGGGGCCAAAAGTGTTTAAGTTCCTAACTCGGGGCCGAAAGCGCTTAGGGACCCCAGATTCGAGGTGTCAACATTGGGGGGAGGGTGGAAGACATCCATCTTGTCATTTTTTTCATAACTGCTTTTTCATGTTTCCAGCCTGAGGTCACGAATGGGGTAAGGTTCGGATTCCGACAGAGTGTTTTGAAAGGTTCTGAAGACTATCCCAATTCATTTTTTTTAGAAAGGCGTTAGAAAGCTGATTTTTGAGTATGTTGTTCTCGGGCTCAAGCCGAACGCGGGGGACTTGGTCTCGTGCGCCTCGGGCCCCTGGGTCCCCCGTAGCGGCCCCCCAAAGGCTGGAAAAACCCTAAAAATCTAGGGTTGGCATTTTTGGAACCGTCGGTCCGATTTCCACCAAACATACATGTATCTTCACGTCTTAGGGCCCTCTTTAACATCTGTCAGAGCCAGAGGCCTGGGGCCCTTACGGGGCCAACTTTTTTCAGGGGCCTCGTTGAGCTACGGGACCAGGACGGCTGGGTTCGGGGTATAAAACTATGTGCGCTCATCTATTTTGATGGTAATATTTGTGTTTCGGGGGTCCCTGGGGCATAGCAATTTGTGGCCCCTGAGAGGGGCAAAGACCGGTACTAAGGGAGCACGGGCAATGCATTTTAGCAGGTTACCCCATGCTTGTTGGCCATTTTAGGGGGTTAGGCTGAAGCTGGATGGCCTAAACTTTTTGGGTCCTGTCAGACCATTTATATGAATGTGTCTTGAAAGTTTCAGCTTTGTAGCTACTTCGTAGCTAGAGCTAATAGCTTAAAAGTGGTATTTAGGCCCCTAAGAGGGGCATAAACAAGGACTAAGGGGGCATGGCACCACTCTCTTCCCAAAAACTGCTATTTCTAAGCATATTTTGCATTTTTTGCAAACTAAACATGCGTGTACATGCATAAAACATACACTCAAGTGTCGGGCCTTATCCCATCTTTCTGACAACGTTGGTCTCAAGTCTGTACTCGTCCCATGAGCCGAGATACGATCAAAAACAGGCCTTAATTGACTTGAACTTTGGCCTAGTTACAAGAGGAAAGTAGTTGATTTTGACTTTTGGGTGCAGGGGCACGAGGTGGTACTAAAGGAGCGTGTACATGAATGTATTGACCGTGCCCCTATGGTACTTGTTCCTGCTTTATGGCGGCACGGAATGGTACCGTAGGAGCACGGTCAATACATTGTAATAGGGTACATGGACATGCATTGTCTGTGCCCCTCTAGTACCTATCTGTGCCTATGTACTTCCCTTATAGGGGGCACGAAACGGTACTAAGGGGGCATTGTCAATACTTTGTAATAGGGTACATGGACATGCATTGTCTGTGCCCCTCTAGTACCTATCTGTGCCTATGTACTTCCCTTATAGGGGGCACGAAACGGTACTAAGGGGGCATTGTCAATACTTTGTAATAGGGTACATGGACATGCATTGTCCGTGCCCCTTTGGTACCAATCCATGCCACGTGCACGTGAAGCTACGTAGGACCCGACATGTCAAGCTCAAAGGTCTGGGTCGATGGAAAAAATTTTGACCTCTCGGATCCTCACCAAATTTTATACACTTGTTCGGCCCTGCGTGGTGACCTTCTCACCCAAATTTGGGATCTCTAGGTCAAAAGGGCACCAAACGGGCACAGAGACCCTCTCGTGACCTTTGCAGTGACCTTTGCCGCCATTTCGCGTAGGAAGGTCGTACAGACGCAGCTGAGGTATCGTTGCGCTCGGGGTGACACCCCGGACGACATATGTCAAGCTCAAAGGCCTTGGTCGATGTGAAATATTTTGACCTCTCGGACCCTCACCAAATTTTACACACTTGTTCGGCTCTGCGTGGTGACCATCTCACCCAAATTTGGGATCTCTAGGTCAAAAGGGCACCAAACGGGCACAAAAGACCCCCTCGTGACCTTTGCCGTGACCTTGCCGCCATTTCGCGTAGGAAAGTCGTACAGACGCAGCGGAGGTATCGTTGCGCTCGGGGTAACCCCCGGACGACATATGTCAAGCTCAAAGGCCTTGGTCGATGTGAAAAATTTTGACCTCTCGGACCCTCACCAAATTTTACACACTTGTTCGGCTCTATGTGGTGACCATCTCACCCAAATTTGGGATCTCTAGGTCAAAAGGGCGCCAAACGGGCACAGAGACCCTCTCGTGACCTTTGCTGTGACCTTGCCGCCATTTCGCGTAGGAAGGTCGTACGGACGCAGCGGAGGTATCGTTGCGCTCGAAGTGACCCCCCGGACGACATATGTCAAGCTCAAAGGCCTCGGTTGATGTAAAATTTTTGGCCTGCTGAAGGTCAAGGGGTACTCTCCAGGCATTCACCGGGCAGGGGAACGGTTCAGGAGGCCGACTCAGACGTCATCGCGTTCGGTCCATCGTTCCGATCGCAACGAGCCCACCCGTGCCTTCCTAGGCCGCTCCTATGGTCCGTAAGACGTCCGTAAGACCCCCTGAGGCCTCTCTCAGGCTTCGGTCACGGGGGTACTCTCCAGGCACTCACCGGGCGGGGGAACGGTTCACGAGGGCAACTCGGACGTCATCGCGTTCGGCCCATCGTTCCGATCGCAACGAGCCCACCCGTGCCTTCCTAGGCCGCTCCTATGGTCCGTAAGACGTCCGTAAGACCTCCTGAGGCCTATCTCAGGCTTCGGTCACGGGGGTACTCTCCAGGCACTGACCGGGCAAGGGAACGGTTCACGAGGGCGACTCGGACGTCATCGCGTTTGGCCCATCGTTCCGATCGCAACGAGCCCACCCGTGCCTTCCTAGGCCACTCCTATGGTCCGCAAGACCCCCTGAGGCTTCGTTTGCGGCCTTCTGGCCTTCTGTACATGGAACGGCACCAAGGGGTCACGGGAGTCCGTATGGTTCCAGAACTGAATGTGGAAAGTCTAATTTCTAGCAAACTGTGTTTGGCCTCCAAGGACAGCTTTAGAGCATGCAAAGTAGCTCCCTCTTTCTTGACCTTTTCACTCCTGGACCCCCCAGAACCACAGAAATTGCACCCTGAGGTCCCTAGGAAAAAAGGTCACCAAACGGTACCAGCGGGTCATCAGCTGTACTTTCAATGAGTGAACATCGGGCCTTATACTTCGCAGTGCGTTTGGACCCCGTGATTCGCATAGGAACCTTCGATCTGGGCAAGCTTGATGCCGTTGAAAAGGTCTTTTCAAGACGAAAAGAATGAGCCCAAGCTCGTCTTGATGACCCCTTCCTCGGCCCCACAATTAACCAGCAAACTTGGAGCTGTAGGCCCATTGACTTACATTGCCCATTGACTTGCATTGCGTTTAGGTCTGTGTTCATGGGGCTGCCACGGGCCACAGGAATTGACCAGAGCCACATAACTATAGAATCTGGTAGTAAGGCTTGTGCTTAAGAGATCCTGTGAATTTAGTGGTGCTAGGTCAAAGTTAAGGTACCTTAATTAACTTTTGAACAAGCGGAGGCCTGTGGACATTTCCCGCCCTTTTTTTTACACCTTCTGCAGCCTGTATCTCCCTGTAGGAAGCATGAAACTGCACCAAATTTGCTGGAGATGTAGATCAGGATAGGCCGCATCTACCCTGAAAATTTGGCCTTCCTACGTGCACGGTAAGACCCCCAAACGGCCCCGCAAAAGCCGTTCTGGTGTATTTTTTGTGAAAAATAGGGTTTCAGAAGAAAATTCATAACTCAGGACCCCGAAGTCCTAGAGACTCCAGATTTGAATCACATGTACATGGAGTAAGCCCTAAAAGAGTGTGAAAGTTTTGTGCACGTACGTGCACGGGAAGGGGTCCAAATTTACAAAATATGTTCAGAAAAGGCAGTTTTTTGGGGCCAAAAGTGTTTAAGTTCCTAACTCGGGGCCAAAAGCGGTTAGGGACCCCAGATTCGAGGTGTCAACATTGGGGGGAGGGTGGAAGACATCCATCTTGTCATTTTTTTCATAACTGCTTTTTCATGTTTCCAGCCTGAGGTCACGAATGGGGTAAGGTTCGGATTCCGACAGAGTGTTTTGAAAGGTTCTGAAGACTATCCCAATTCATTTTTTTAGAAAGGCGTTAGAAAGCTGATTTTTGAGTATGTTGTTCTCGGGCTCAAGCCGAACGCGGAGGACTTGGTCCCGTGCGCCTCGGGCCCCTGGGTCCCCCGTAGCGGCCCCCCAAAGGCTGGAAAAACCCTAAAAATCTAGGGTTGACATTTTTTGAACCGTTGGTCCGATTTACACCAAACATACATGGATCTTCACGTCTCGGGACCCTTTTTAACATATATCAGAGCCAGGGGCCTGGGGCCCCTACGGGGCCAACTTTTTTCAGGGGCCTCGTTGAGCAACGGGACCAAGACGGTTGGGTTCGGGGTGTAAAACTATGTGTGCTCATCTAGTTTGATGGTAAATTTGTGTTTCGGGGTCCCTGTGGCATAGCAATTTGTGGCCCCTAAGAGGGGCAAAGATCGGTACTAAGGGGGCACGAGCATTACTTTGCATGAAAACCCATGCAAAGTATTGACCGTGCCCCCTTGGTACCGTTTCGTGCCAAGGGGAGAGGGTCTCAGACATGGATGTATTGGTTATGCCAAGGGTAGGGGGTCTCTGACATGGATGTATTGTCATGCCAAGGGGAGAGGGTCTCTGACATGGATGTATTGGTCATGCCCCTCTAGTACCGTTCTGTACTCCTGGAGACCCCCAGTATGGGGGTCCTTGGTCCCAGAGGGTGTTACCCAGGTATGGTTTACCTTCCCTAGGCATAGAGTGGTAGTAAATGGGTTGGAAGATAAGAACCAGGACATCTGGAGGACAGGGGGACATGGCAAGGGTCATGGCCAGGAATGTTGCACCTTCCTTGGGTACAGAGTGGTGGTAGGTAGGATGGAAGTTAAGATCCTGGATGTCTGGAGGACAGGGGGACAAGGCGGGAGTGCTACCTAGGCATAGTGCACCTTCCCTGGGTACAGAGTGGTGGTAGGTAGGATGGAAGTTAAGATCCTGGATGTCTAGAAGACAGGGGGACAAGGCGGGAGTGCTACCTAGGCATAGTGCACCTTCCTTGGGCATGGAGTGGTGGCAAGGGGGTTGGAAGTTAAGAACCAGGACATCTGGAGGACAGGGGGACATGACGGGAGTGTTACCCAGGCATGGTGTACCTTCCTTGGGCATGAGGAGTTGACAGGGGTTGGTTGGATGGAAAAATAATGCAAAGTATTGATCGTGCCCCCTTAGTACCATTTCGTGCCCCCTATAAGGGACATGGGCACAGATAGGTACTAGAGGGGCACGGACAACGCATGTCCATGTACCCAATGCAAAGTGTTGACCATGCCCCCTTAGTACCGTTTCGTGCCCCTATAAGGGACATGGGCACGGATAGGTACTAGAGGGGCACGGACAATGCATGTCCATGTACCCAATGCAAAGTGTTGACTGTGCCACTCTAGTGCCGTTCTGTACCTCTGGAGACCCCCAGCATGGGGGTCCTTGTTCCCAGAGGGTGTTACCCAAGTATGGTACACCTTCCTTGGTCCTAGAGTGGTGGTCAATGGGTTAGAATACAAGAACCAGGACATCTGGAGGACAGGGGGACATGACGGGAGTGTTACCCAGGCATAGTATACCTTCCTTGGGTACAGAGTGGTGGCAGGTAGGTTGGAAGTTAAGATCCTGGATGTCTAGAAGACAAGGGGACCAGGCAGGAGTGCTACCTAGGCATAGTGCACCTTCCTTGGGCATGGAGTGGTGGCAAGGGGGTTGGAAGATAAGAACCAGGACATCTGGAGGACAGGGGGACATGACGGGAGTGTTACCCAGGCATAGTATACCTTCCTTGGGTACAGAGTGGTGGTAGGTAGGATGGAAGTTAAGATCCTGGATGTCTAGAAGACAGGGGGACCAGGCAGGAGTGCTACCTAGGCATAGTGCACCTTCCTTGGGCATGGAGTGGTGGCAAGGGGGTTGGAAGATAAGAACCAGGACATCTGGAGGACAGGGGGACATGACGGGAGTGTTACCCAGGCATAGTATACCTTCCTTGGGTACAGAGTGGTGGTAGGTAGGATGGAAGTTAAGATCTTGGATGTCTAGAAGACAGGGGGACAAGGCGGGAGTGCTACCTAGGCATAGTGCACCTTCCTTGGGCATGGAGTGATGGCAAGGGGGTTGGAAGTTAAGAACCAGGACATCTGGAGGACAGGGGGACATGACGGGAGTGTTACCCAGGCATGGTGTACCTTCCTTGGGCATGAGGAGTTGACAGGGGTTGGTTGGATGGAAAAATAATGCAAAGTATTGATCGTGCCCCCTTAGTACCATTTCGTGCCCCCTATAAGGGACATGGGCACAGATAGGTACTAGAGGGGCACGGACAATGCATGTCCATGTACCCCATTGCAAACCAATGCAAAGTATTGACCGTGCCCCCTTAGTACCATTTCGTGCCCCCTATAAGGGACATGGGCACGGATAGGTACTAGAGGGGCACGGACAATGCATGTCCATGTACCCAATGCAAACCAATGCAAAGTATTGACCGTGCCCCCTTAGTACCGTTTCGTGCCCCCTATAAGGGACATGGGCACGGATAGGTACTAGAGGGGCACGGACAATGCATGTCCATGTACCCAATGCAAACCAATGCAAAGTATTGACCGTGCCCCCTTAGTACCGTTTCGTGCCCCCTATAAGGGACATGGGCACGGATAGGTACTAGAGGGGCACGGACAATGCATGTCCATGTACCCAATGCAAAGTGTTGACTGTGCCACTCTAGTGCCGTTCTGTACCTCTGGAGACCCCCAGCATGGGGGTCCTTGTTCCCAGAGGGTGTTACCCAAGTATGGTACACCTTCCTTGGTCCTAGAGTGGTGGTCAATGGGTTAGAATACAAGAACCAGGACATCTGGAGGACAGGGGGACATGACGGGAGTGTTACCCAGGCATAGTATACCTTCCTTGGGTACAGAGTGGTGGCAGGTAGGTTGGAAGTTAAGATCCTGGATGTCTAGAAGACAAGGGGACCAGGCAGGAGTGCTACCTAGGCATAGTGCACCTTCCTTGGGCATGGAGTGGTGGCAAGGGGGTTGGAAGATAAGAACCAGGACATCTGGAGGACAGGGGGACATGACGGGAGTGTTACCCAGGCATGGTATACCTTCCTTGGGCATGAGGAGTTGACAGGGGTTGGTTGGATGGAAAAATAATGCAAAGTATTGATCGTGCCCCCTTAGTACCATTTCGTGCCCCCTATAAGGGACATGGGCACAGATAGGTACTAGAGGGGCACGGACAATGCATGTCCATGTACCCCATTGCAAACCAATGCAAAGTATTGACCGTGCCCCCTTAGTACCATTTCGTGCCCCCTATAAGGGACATGGGCACGGATAGGTACTAGAGGGGCACGGACAATGCATGTCCATGTACCCAATGCAAACCAATGCAAAGTATTGACCGTGCCCCCTTAGTACCGTTTCGTGCCCCCTATAAGGGACATGGGCACGGATAGGTACTAGAGGGGCACGGACAATGCATGTCCATGTACCCAATGCAAACCAATGCAAAGTATTGACCGTGCCCCCTTAGTACCGTTTCGTGCCCCTATAAGGGACATGGGCACGGATAGGTACTAGAGGGGCACGGACAATGCATGTCCATGTACCCAATGCAAAGTGTTGACTGTGCCACTCTAGTGCCGTTCTGTACCTCTGGAGACCCCCAGCATGGGGGTCCTTGTTCCCAGAGGGTGTTACCCAAGTATGGTACACCTTCCTTGGTCCTAGAGTGGTGGTCAATGGGTTAGAATACAAGAACCAGGACATCTGGAGGACAGGGGGACATGACGGGAGTGTTACCCAGGCATAGTATACCTTCCTTGGGTACAGAGTGGTGGCAGGTAGGTTGGAAGTTAAGATCCTGGATGTCTAGAAGACAAGGGGACCAGGCAGGAGTGCTACCTAGGCATAGTGCACCTTCCTTGGGCATGGAGTGGTGGCAAGGGGGTTGGAAGATAAGAACCAGGACATCTGGAGGACAGGGGGACATGACGGGAGTGTTACCCAGGCATGGTATACCTTCCTTGGGCATGAGGAGTTGACAGGGGTTGGTTGGATGGAAAAATAATGCAAAGTATTGATCGTGCCCCCTTAGTACCATTTCGTGCCCCCTATAAGGGACATGGGCACAGATAGGTACTAGAGGGGCACGGACAATGCATGTCCATGTACCCCATTGCAAACCAATGCAAAGTATTGACCGTGCCCCCTTAGTACCGTTTCGTGCCCCCTATAAGGGACATGGGCACGGATAGGTACTAGAGGGGCACGGACAATGCATGTCCATGTACCCAATGCAAACCAATGCAAAGTATTGACCGTGCCCCCTTAGTACCGTTTCGTGCCCCCTATAAGGGACATGGGCACGGATAGGTACTAGAGGGGCACGGACAATGCATGTCCATGTACCCAATGCAAACCAATGCAAAGTATTGACCGTGCCCCCTTAGTACCGTTTCGTGCCCCCTATAAGGGACATGGGCACGGATAGGTACTAGAGGGGCACGGACAATGCATGTCCATGTACCCAATGCAAAGTGTTGACTGTGCCACTCTAGTGCCGTTCTGTACCTCTGGAGACCCCCAGCATGGGGGTCCTTGTTCCCAGAGGGTGTTACCCAAGTATGGTACACCTTCCTTGGTCCTAGAGTGGTGGTCAATGGGTTAGAATACAAGAACCAGGACATCTGGAGGACAGGGGGACATGACGGGAGTGTTACCCAGGCATAGTATACCTTCCTTGGGTACAGAGTGGTGGCAGGTAGGTTGGAAGTTAAGATCCTGGATGTCTAGAAGACAAGGGGACCAGGCAGGAGTGCTACCTAGGCATAGTGCACCTTCCTTGGGCATGGAGTGGTGGCAAGGGGGTTGGAAGATAAGAACCAGGACATCTGGAGGACAGGGGGACATGACGGGAGTGTTACCCAGGCATGGTATACCTTCCTTGGGCATGAGGAGTTGACAGGGGTTGGTTGGATGGAAAAATAATGCAAAGTATTGATCGTGCCCCCTTAGTACCATTTCGTGCCCCCTATAAGGGACATGGGCACAGATAGGTACTAGAGGGGCACGGACAATGCATGTCCATGTACCCCATTGCAAACCAATGCAAAGTATTGACCGTGCCCCCTTAGTACCGTTTCGTGCCCCCTATAAGGGACATGGGCACGGATAGGTACTAGAGGGGCACGGACAATGCATGTCCATGTACCCAATGCAAACCAATGCAAAGTATTGACCGTGCCCCCTTAGTACCGTTTCGTGCCCCCTATAAGGGACATGGGCACGGATAGGTACTAGAGGGGCACGGACAATGCATGTCCATGTACCCAATGCAAACCAATGCAAAGTATTGACCGTGCCCCCTTAGTACCGTTTCGTGCCCCCTATAAGGGACATGGGCACGGATAGGTACTAGAGGGGCACGGACAATGCATGTCCATGTACCCAATGCAAAGTGTTGACTGTGCCACTCTAGTGCCGTTCTGTACCTCTGGAGACCCCCAGCATGGGGGTCCTTGTTCCCAGAGGGTGTTACCCAAGTATGGTACACCTTCCTTGGTCCTAGAGTGGTGGTCAATGGGTTAGAATACAAGAACCAGGACATCTGGAGGACAGGGGGACATGACGGGAGTGTTACCCAGGCATAGTATACCTTCCTTGGGTACAGAGTGGTGGCAGGTAGGTTGGAAGTTAAGATCCTGGATGTCTAGAAGACAGGGGGACCAGGCGGGAGTGCTACCTAGGCATAGTGCACCTTCCTTGGGCATGGAGTGGTGGCAAGGGGGTTGGAAGATAAGAACCAGGACATCTGGAGGACAGGGGGACATGACGGGAGTGTTACCCAGGCATGGTATACCTTCCTTGGGCATGAGGAGTTGACAGGGGTTGGTTGGATGGAAAAATAATGCAAAGTATTGATCGTGCCCCCTTAGTACCATTTCGTGCCCCCTATAAGGGACATGGGCACAGATAGGTACTAGAGGGGCATGGACAATGCATGTCCAAGTACCCTATTGCAAAGTATTGACCGTGCCCCCTTAGTACCATTTCGTGCCCCCTATAAGGGAAGTACATGGGCACAGATAGGTACTAGAGGGGCACGGACAACGCATGTCCAAGTACCCCATTGCAAAGTATTGACCGTGCCCCCTTAGTACCATTTCGTGCCCCCTATAAGGGAAGTACATGGGCACAGATAGGTACTAGAGGGGCACGGACAACGCACGTCCATGTACCCAATGCAAAGTGTTGACCGTGCCCCCTTAGTACCGTTCCGTGCCCCTATAAGTACATGGGCACGGATAGGTACTAAAGGGGCACGGTCGATGCTTCAAAATGGCCGTCGACGCGAAGTAACGGACGCGCCCCATTTGGTACCATTCCACGACCCCTTTAAGGGACGAGCGGGGGCACGAACAGGTACCGGAGGGGCACGGCGACGCTTCAAAATGGCCGCCGACGCAAAGTAGTGACCGCGCCCCTTTGGTACCATTCTACGTACCTTCTAAGGGATGTGCGTGGGCACGAACATGTACCAGAGGGGCACGGTCTATGCACTCATGTGAGTGGCACCAACTGATACTAGAGGGGCACGGACAATGCGTTTCCATGAGGGGCACCAACCGACACCGGAGGGGCACGGCCCATACAGCAGCCTCGGTGCCCCTCTGGTGTCAGTCCACGTCCCTCCTACAGGCGCCACCTGGCGTCCGTTTTTATATTGCGGGTACGTTTAACCAATTCTCGCGCGGGGGCGCAACGTCCGTTTCGCGTGGGACCCAACCCAGATCGCAGAGGGGACTGAGACGGACGCGTGGACGCATGAACGGCGTCTCTGCGTGCCACGGTCTCCGAGATATGACTATTTGGCGCGTCTGTGACGCCTCTATGGCTATACCTATGTCAGCGCCGTGCCCCCTCCGTCCCTTTCCTTTTCGGTCCATCCCAATCGGCAGAGGGGACTGAGACGGACGCGTGGACGCGTGAACGGCGTCTCTGCGTGCCACGGTCTCCGAGATATGACTATTTGGCGCGTCTGTGACGCCTCTATGGCTATACCTATGTCAGCGCCGTGCCCCCTCCGTCCCTTTCCTTTTCGGTCCATCCCAATCGGTCCTTAGGAATCAAGGACTCAGGATCATGAACTACCTGGATGACCTGCTGATTCTGGTTGAAAACAGAAAGCAGGCCCAGTCACACTCTTATAAGGTAATTTCTCCCCTAGAGTCTCTTGGGTTTGTTATAAACCTGCAAAAGAGCAATTTAACTCATCACGGGTTACCGTATTTCTGGGAGTACAGATCAACTCCATCCAGTACAGAGCATGGCTCTCAAAGGAATGAGTATCCTCCATTCGCTCTTGCCTGAGCAAATTTAAATTAGACCATCGGGTCCCTGTAAAAACCTACCAACGCTTTCTATGCCTCTTGGCGGCAACCATTCCATGTATGCCACACGCATTACTGAAAATGCGGCCCATGCAGCTATGGCTGAACCAACGGATGCAGCCTAACCTACCTAAACAAAAAGGGATGGTTAAAATAAATTCAGAGTGCCTGGAAGCTCTGGAACCTTGGAGAAACATGTCAGTTTTCACGGATGGGGTCTCACTGGGAAGGGTATCATCTTGTGTGGTAATCACGACGGTTGCCTCAAAAACAGGATGGGGGACAACCTGTAGGAATCAGAATGCCCACGGCCTTTGGAACAAACAGGAAGCAAGATTACACATCAACTTCCTGGAATTGTTAGCCGTATTCTTGTCATTAAAATTCTTCTCCCATAAAGGTCTGATTGCTGGACAGCACGTCCTGGTAAAATCAGATAATAGGACCACAGTGTCCTTTATCAACAGAGAAGGAGGGATAACGTCCTGGGCCCTCTTCCATCTGACACAGAATGCTCACATGGTGTGCTTCAAGGATCCTGTCACTCAGGGTGACTCATGTCCCTGGTGAACTAAATTACGGAGCAGACGCCCTCTCTAGAGGCCCTCTACTGGCGTCAGAATGAAGCCTGAACCCACGGATTGTGGGACAGGTATGGTCACGATTCGAGAAGGCCTCTATGGACCTGTTCGCCTGTAGGGCTATCTCACACTGTGACCTCTACTTCTCCTTGAGGGAAGCAGACGCACCATTGGGTATGGATGCTCTGGCACATGATTGGCCAGCAGGGGTGCTCTACTATGCCTTTCCACCTGTCCCTCTGATCGGGGCGACATTGGAACGGGTACGCCAGGGAGCCCTCTCCCTGATTCTCATAGCCCCCAGATGGCCACAGAAAACGTGGTTTCCAGAGCTGATTTCAATGCTATCTGGAATACCATGGCATTTGCCTTCTCATAGGGACCTCCTGACTCAGGCGCATGGTCAACTATTTCACCCGCGTCCAGAGTTGTGGCAACTTTCAGCCTGGCCTTTGAAGGGGTCTGGCTGAGAGCCTAGGGCTTCGGTTGCTTTGTCCCAAAAAAAAAAAAAAAAAAAAAACTCAAAGTTTACAGGGGCCTGTGATGTTACCCTGTGCTTGGCCTGGGTTTTCTACCTCCACATTTGCCATATTGGAGACATCATGTTGTTGTTTACATGTGGCATTTTTTCTCCTCTTAGCATATGCTTTCTACAGAAAGCAGCTGGGAGATGCCTGTCTTTAAGACGGATGCTCTCACATACACTTTGCTGAGCATTTCAAGGGCGTGAATGGATTACGTTCCCATAGCAAGTATGTTGCACCGAGAGAACATGACTGAAAGGGAACTGAAAGTTATGCACCATAACTCATGTTCCCTGAAGGAAGGGAACGAGGTGCAACATATCTAGCCCTTTTCAATGCTGAAAGCTCGGTGAAGTGCAATTGTTGAGGAAGATGGAGGGGCGCTCACCGCCTAAATACCCAGAGGGCGGGGCCTCTGGTGCGGTGGTGACGCCCCTGCCGTAAAGGCGTGAGTGTATTCCTTCAGGTAATCGCGGGGGGTGCAATTCCCATAGCAAGTATGTTGCACCTCGTTCCCTTCCTTCAGGGAACATGAGTTATGGTGCACAACTTTCAGACTTGTTATGTACTTTATTGACCACTAGATGGCGCCCCCCCCCCATGAAAAAAACCAGCAGCCGCCACTGGAGAGGAACTTTGTGAAAATATACCATCCATCATTAAAACGGGGTGGAGGCCTCCGTGTTCAACTGTCCCCCTCTTACAATGCTGTTATTGCTAGTATCACTCAGACCTCTGTGAATAGCAAACAACAATCAAGGTGCTTACGATCCATCGTTAGGCTGATGATCCAACTTGTTCATGTGAGCAACCGGTTTCGGCTGTCATCAGCAAACTGGTTGATCCACTGCAATTTATAAGACTGAGCTGAATACAGCATCTCAGACTGAAGAAGTCTTTCGGACGAAAGACGAAACGTTTCTACTTTTTTGTTTTGTTTTTTTGAATGTCCAGAGGACCAGACTTAGCTTTTTTAGACTCATGTAAATTACTTAAGATTAAAAATAGCAAAATCAATTGCATTACTTCATAAAGTAAAAGAGTTTTTGAATGACATAGCTTTTTATGTACATTGTACTGTATAATGTAATGATTGTTCCTTATTTATTCTATTGTATTAAAGTTTGGGGATGTCACAATGGCTGGTGCTGGTGGACCCAATTGGTGCAGGCAAGCAGGTGAGGACTCAGAAATATATAAAATAAAATATAAAAAATAACGAAAACAAACAAGCTGACAAGGCCGCAAAACAAAACATATAATGAACAGGATGTACACACATTGCAGACGTGTCATCACCAGCGAACAGATTAACAATGCCAAGACAAAGACTAACACAGAGACACAGATTTATATACATGAAACACCAATCAGACAAAGTGAAGGCACCTGTGAGTGATCCCAGATGCCAGAGACTGAAAACGTAGGACATAAACATGACACAAGATGGGGCTAGTCACCAAAGAAACACAAACCCTATAGAGACATAAACAGAAAGAGGATCAGGGAAACAGACAAGAACACAACACCAAGGACAAAACCACAACTACTACAGGGGAAAAACATGAAAAACAATTACAAACCTTATTTTCATTTTACAAAAAAGAGCTATAAGAATTATTAGTAGGAAATGCTATGGTCACCAAATAAATATATTATTTCATCCGTTGAAATTATTCAATTTTTATGATTTGGTTGAATATAGTATTTTATAAGTCATATACAGTATAAAGCTCATAAAAAGACCCCAAATATTCAATTAAAATTTGTTAAAAAAGAGAGTCATTATAATCTCAAAGGAGTGGAAATGGTTGTAAAACCTCCATTTAGAACCAGTCTGAAGGAGCTGCGTTGTAATTTAGGGAATAGGATTGTAGAATTTCCTCCATGTCACCATAAAAAATTCTCAAACAATTGATATGTTTAAAAAGACGATTAATTTAAATTTGTTCGGAAAGTATGGTGCCATGTGAAGGATATCTAATATTTTACGTTTTCACTTTGGAGATTATTCTAGCCTAATTTGTTGTTTGTTTGTAGTTATTTTATATTTTTTTAAATAGTGGCAGATATTATAAGTATTTTTTCTTTCTTTCTGCACCCCTTTCATTCAATGTTTTCTTTATGAATATGTTTTCTTTTGTTTCTTTTAAATGAATGAATAAATAAATTTAAAATATATCTCAGTTTACACGCTATCTGATTGTTAACACAAACGTGATAATTGTTTTCTGAAATCTAAGCGCACACGTAAACGCAAAGCATGCATCTACAGTAATTCTGTCATCTTATGATACTTTTAGCTATCCTTTTGTATTTTTAGCTTTTAGTTACCGTTTAGCTATATGTAACAGTTAGATAATGGTTTAGCTTTTAGCTCTTGTTTAGCATATTTTTAGGTTTAGCTTCTTTTTTGCTAAATGTTATTTAACGTTTAATTTGATCTTTTGATAGTTTTGCCATCCTCGGCTACAGAAGCTGGCCATTGGGACATGGAATGTCACCTCTCTGGTGGGGAAGGAGCCTGAGCTAGTGTGTGAGGTTGAGAGGTTCCGACTAGAAATAGTCGGACTCACCTCAACGCATGGCTCTGGCTCTGGAACCAGTTTCCTTGAGAGGGGTTGGACACTCTTCCACTCTGGAGTTGCCCCTGGTGAGAGGCGCCGAGCAGGAGTGGGCATACTGGTTGCCCCCCATCTTGGTGCCTGTACGTTGGGGTTCACCCCGGTGAACGAGAGGGTAGCCTCCCTTCGCCTACGTGTGGGGGGACGGGCTCTGACTGTTGTTTGTGCCTATGCACCAAACGGCAGCTCAGACTACCCACCCTTTTTGGAGTCCTTGGAGGGGGTATTGGAGAGTGCGCCTCCTGGGGACTCCCTTGTTCTACTGGGGGACTTCAACGCTCACGTGGGCAATGACAGTGAGACCTGGAGGGGTGTGGTTGGGAGGAACGGCCCCCCTGATCTGAACCAGAGTGGTGTTCTGTTATTGGACTTCTGTGCTCGTCATGGATTGTCCATAACGAACACCATGTTTAAGCATAAGGGTGTCCATATGTGCTCTTGGCACCAGGACACCCTAGGTCGCAGTTCGATGATCGACTTTGTTGTCGTCTCATCTGATCTGCGGCCGCATGTCTTGGACACTCGGGTGAGGAGAGGGGCGGAGCTGTCAACTGACCACTACCTGGTGGTGAGTTGGCTCCGATGGTGGGGGAGGATGCCGGTCAGACCTGGCAGACCCAAACGTATTGTGAGGGTCTGCTGGGAACGTCTGGCAGAGTCTCCCGTAAGACGGAGCTTTAACTCCCACCTCCGGGAGAGCTTTGAACACGTTCCAAGGGAGGCGGGGGACATGGAGTCCGAGTGGGCCGTGTTCCGCGCCTCTATTGTCGAGGCAGCTTATCGGAGCTGTGGCCGCAAGGTTGTTGGTGCCTGTCGTGGTGGCAACCCTCGAACCCGGTGGTGGACACCGGCAGTGAGGGATGCTGTCAGGCTGAAGAAGGAGTCCTATTGGGCCTTTTTGGCTTGTGGGACCCCGGAAGCAGCTGATAGGTACCGGCAGTCCAAGCGGCATGCGGCTCGGGTGGTTGCTGAGGCAAAAACTCGGGCGTGGGAGGAGTTCGGAGAGGCCATGGAGAATGACTTCCGTACGGCTTCGAGGCGATTCTGGTCCACCATCCGGCGTCTCAGGGGGGGAAAGAGGTACGAGACCAACACCATTTATGGTGGAGGTGGCGTGCTGCTGACCTCAACTCGGGATGTTGTGAGTCGGTGGGCAGAATACTTCGAAGACCTCCTCAATCCTACTGGCACGTCTTCCACTGAGGAAGCAGAGCCTGGGGACTTTGGGTCGGGTTCTCCGATCTCTGGTGCTGAGGTCGCCGAGGTGGTTAAAAAGCTCCGCGGTGGCAAGGCTCCGGGGGTGGATGAGATTCGCCCGGAGTTCCTTAGGGCTCTGGATGTTGTAGGGTTGTGTTGGCTTACGCGACTCTGCAATATCGCGTGGACATCGGGGCAGTTCCCTTGGATTGGCAGACTGGGGTGGTGGTTCCCCTATTCAAAAAGGGGGACCGTAGGGTGTGTTCCAACTATAGGGGGATCACACTCTTAAGCCTCCCTGGTAAGGTCTATTCAGGGGTTCTGGAGAGGAGGGTCCGTCGGATAGTCGAACCTCGGATTCAGGAGGAGCAGTGTGGTTTTCGTCCTGGTCGTGGAACACTGGACCAGCTCTACACCCTCAGCAGGGTCCTGGAGGGTGCGTGGGAGTTTGCCCAACCAGTTTACATGTGCTTTGTGGACTTGGAGAAGGCATTCGACCGCGTCCCTCGGGGGGTTCTGTGGGGGGTACTCCGGGAGTATGGGGTACCAGGCCCTTTGATAAGGGCTGTTAGGTCCCTGTACGACCGGTGTCAGAGCTTGGTCCGCATTGCCGGCAGTAAGTCAGGCTCGTTTCCGGTGAGAGTTGGACTCCGCCAAGGTTGCCCTTTGTCACCGATTCTGTTCATAACTTTTATGGACAGAATTTCTAGGCGCAGCCAAGGTGTTGAGAGGATCCGTTTTGGTGACCTTAGAATCGCTTCTCTGTTTTTTGCAGATGATGTGGTCCTACTGGCTTCATCAGTTCGTGATTTACAACTTTCACTGGAGCGGTTTGCAGCCGAGTGTGATGCGGCCGGGATGAGGATCAGTTCCTCCAAATCCGAGGCCATGGTCTTGAGCCGGAAAAGGGTAGCATGCCCTCTCCGGGTCGGGGAGGAGGTCCTGCCCCAAGTGGAGGAGTTTAAGTATCTCGGGATCTTGTTCACGAATGAGGGAAAACTGGAGCGTGAGATCGATAGGCGGATAGGTGCAGCGTCCGCAGTGAAGCGGGCGCTGTACCGGTCTGTCGTGGTGAAGAGAGAGCTGAGTCAAAAGGCAAAGCTCTCAATTTACCGATCGATCTACGTTCCCACCCTCATCTATGGTCATGAGCTTTGGGTTATGACCGAAAGAACAAGATCTCGGATACAAGCGGCTGAAATGAGTTTTCTCCGCAGGGTGGCTGGACTCTCCCTTAGAGATAGGGTGAGAAGCTCAGTCATCCGGGAGGGACTCGGAGTAGAGCCGCTGCTTCTCCACATCGAGAGGAGCCAGTTGAGGTGGCTCGGGCATCTGGTTAGGATGCCTCCTGGACGCCTCCCTGGTGAGGTGTTCCGGGCATGTCCCACCGGGAGGAGACCCAGAGGAAGACCCAGGACGCGCTGGAGGGACTATGTTTCTCGGCTGGCCTGGGAACGCCTTGGGATTCCCCCGGAGGAGCTGCTCCAAGTGGCTGGGGAGAGGGAAGTCTGGGCCTCCCTACTTAGGCTGCTACCCCCGCGACCCGACCCCGGATAAGCGGAAGAAGATGGATGGATGGATGGATAGTTTTGCCAACTTAAACATTTAGTTTAGCTGATTTTAGCTTATTTTGTTTGAACTTTTTCATTTCAGTTAATTTATTTTTCAACAAGGTCACTGCATTCACACTAGTTTGACAGAAAATGCAACTTTTTGTTTTGTTTTGACTTGTTTCTACACCAAAGACAAAACTTCTGTGTTCTTTTTAACATCTTCTCCTTTTCTAACAGAATTCACATTACCGTAGTTTAAATTAATGAGTCTTTTGATGCAGCCATCTATGCTGTGGCTGCTTCTTGTGGTGGTGATGCCTTAGGTAGCATCACAAATACTGTCATCTCTGTTTCTGTTTGGTTACATTTTTTTATGTCTCAAGTCTTGAAGCATGAAAAAAATTATGCATATTTTTCATCATTCTGTTTCTGCTTTGAGAATTGTAGGAGGTATTATGTTTTGCTTTTTTCAACTTGATGGCTAAAGGCAGTGTTGCGATTTCATGCAATGTTGCATCTATACATCTCAAAACATCCTGAGGATTTAGGAGCATTTCTCAAAATTTGTCTGAATTTATTCAGCTGAGACATTTCTGTACGTCCCATATAAAATACTAGAATAATTAACCCTTGAGGCACCATTAAATTGACTGTACACCTAACACCTTTGGGCCCAAAATGGGTCCTCTCATAAAGGTCCAATAAAAATGTACATTATAAATATATCCTTTTTACTTGCATTGCATCAAATCTTTTCAACAACCTCATACCTAACTGTATATA